>CAEGAD010011949.1:0-23242 GCA_903067055.1 Poeciliopsis paucimaculata
AAGTTCCATCATGAAATTTTTAATTGATTAAGTTTCAAATCCAACTCTAAACAGGTGGGTTTTTAGTTGTGATTTAAAGAAACTCAGTGTTTCAGCTGTTTTACAGTTTTCTGGAAGTTTGTTCCAAATTTTTGGTCCATAGATGCTGAAAGCTGCTTCTCCTCTTTTGGTTCTGGTTCTGGGAACGCAGAGCAGACCAGAACCAGAAGACCTGAGTAATGCACCGCTCCTGACAAAAAACAACCAGAGTCAGGAGGAGGGTCTTAGCACTGCCAATCATCCTCATGTACTCACTGTTAAATGTTCTAATGGCAGAAAACATCTTATGGTTACAGGAAAACCGATTATTCGCCGTCATCGTTGACCATGCTAACTAGCATTAGCATTTACAACAGGTTCTGCTATTAGGAAGAAGCTGCAGCATGGACCCACCTCCTGGCTCTGATTGGTTGTTTCTAGTTAAGAAAAGTCAGAGGAGATCAATACTTTTCACGGATTATCTGTCTCATACCTATTTCAACAAATATGTAAAAATATATGCATATTTTCTTTTATTAAAGTTACATTCACTTTAAGCCAATTCATTTTCGTAATTCCAACTTGTGCAGTTTTATAGTGAACAGTTACTTATTCTTAAAAATTCTTTTTTTAAACTATTAAATCTCTCTCATTAACTCCTGCTGCTTTGCTACAAAGCGAAGCGGAACTTTAACTTTCCAAGAAGAAATAAAAAAAAGGCCCGAGTGCATCTGCACGGCTTTCAGCTTCTCCAATCCACATCATCCCCTGCTTGAACATCCAGATCTCTATGAGGAGCAGTGACCTCTGAGGTGACCTCTGAGTGACCTGCAGCGGGCCGCCGCTGGGACGGCGCTGCAGTTCACTGCACCAACATGGCCCTGGCTGATCGCGCTCCACCTCTGAGGGAATCGCTCAAGTCCCTGCAGATTTTTATGAACCCGGTTCTTGTGTACAAACGCTCGCTTGCCATTTGACGCGGCCGGAGTCAGTTCCCTCAGGCGGCACAGCAAACTTCTTTATTTACAATCGCTGTTTTCTTGTTGTGTTCTCCGGGTTACACATTTTTCACGCTTTATTTTTTAAGGATTGGCTCCGTCAAGATGCTGTGTTCAGCCTGGAGGGATGCTTAGACATGGCAGCATCCCTGCAGGGAAGCAGGTAGAAAGACTGACAAGCTGACAGGAAATCAGATACACTCGGCACACTTAGCCTTCATTAAATATTACATCATGCTGGCACATTCAGTACCAAACCAGCCTTTTTTACTTGAACGTGGCTGTTTTATCTGTGATGTTTTTGGGTTTTAGACACAAATTTTAGTTGTATTTTCTATTTATTGGAAATTTAATCAAAAATAGGGATTTCACTCCAAAAACACAAAATCTATGTAATTTTGGTCTAAATTCCAGTGCAGATGTCTCAGTACACTGGAAATAAGACAAACTAACTTTATAGCAAGATGTAGAAACTTGTTTTAAATTAATTTCTTAATATTATTCACAAGACATTTTTCCATGTTAAAAGTGAAAAAATCTGCAGTGGAACAAAATTTTTTTAATCAATATTCAAATAAGTTCTTTCTGATAAATTACTTATTATTAAGTTATTTTTGTCTTATTTCAAGCTTATTAAGGTATTTGCACTAGAACCTAAAAATACTTTGTAACATTTAGTGTTTCATAGATTTATCTCTGCACCGTTCTGCATTATGTCCGATTATTTTCGTCTGTCCGGCATCCTGCTTGTAGGCTTGAAGCTGTGTTTAGGTCCGTTGCCATGGTGATAACCCAGTTTGGACGAAGCTTCAGCTGCCATACTCAAAACGAATCAATAATTTTCATTCCCTGAAGCTACAGAACAAGCCCAGATCACCTCCCCTCCACCACCGTGCTGTACAGATTTCATAAGAGCCGGATTTTATGTTTGTTGTCATCAGTTTCTGCTTTGCAAATCAGTAATTTGTTTTACTTTTATTATAGTTTATTCAGACGCAGCTATGCAAACCTACATTATGCCTTTATGTTCTGTTAAAAACAACCTGGAAAACTTTCTGAACACAACCCCCAGGCTTTATCTTTTTGTCTGGTGACGAATCTTGACGGGACCTTTAAAATTTTTGTTCTTCGATTTTGGGTTTTAACAGATTCTAAAAACAGAATACAAAAATAAAACTCACCCAGCTGGTTTTTGGCAATAAATTAATGCCTTTAGTTGTCTGGAAAATGAGGCATTTCAAAAACCTCCTGATTGTTAAGTCACATTTCACAAGCACCGGTCCGTTACCTAGCAACCAAAGCTGAGCTCCAGCACGTTTGGTCAGCTGGTTTTACCACAGTGTGTTCAATGGCTGCTGGAAAAGACAAGTGTTTTGTCATTGACTTATCATTCAGAAACCACTTGCTGAATTCTTGTCGGCTGTGCTGGAGGCCCCATTTCTGCTTTTCGGAGATCTGCTTCTCACTTGAGTTTTGCATCTCACCAGAACGAGGAACGTTCTCGTTGCGTTTTCAAATTCAAAACAAAAGTACTTTATTGATCCCAAAGGGAAAATAAATGTTATTGTGACTCATGAATTCAAGACCTTCAAAGAGTTATTGTAGATAGTAATGGCTGTCTTTGCATCTCAATAAACTTATAAACTTCTATAGTTTATAGTTAATTAGTAATAGAACAAGATACCTATTCCGAATTTATTTCCAAGCTCTGGTGGTCAAACTCTTCTAATCTGTACTTATTCTTATTTTGAAGTTTTCATTTATTTCTATTTTTTTTACATTTGTGTGAATAAATGTGCTTCCATTTTCCTGGTCACACTTAAATCTAATGGAAGCAGCTGGGTATACTTAGTTATTCACTAAAATATCTGTGTTTGATCACATTTACATTTACAGTAGGGCTGAATCGCCATGAGAACCTCGTCACAGTTTCCTCTGAGTGACTGCGACGCTCATTAGTCGTACATCGGTTCCAGCTTTGCGGAGTCCTGCTGGACGGCGATTATCTCTGCCAGGGTGACATTACTGAGACAGAGGGTGGCTCGGATCGCTGCAGTCCTGGGACTCGGCCGTAAATGGCGTGTAAAAATCCTGTCATTTTTTTTTCCAAATGAAAGCTGTGACCTCTGTTCTAGCAGCTAACGATGGAGACGACCTTCACAGCATTTTGTGTTTCTGAAGCCATGAAAGGGAGGCTCTCCAGAGAGCTGTGATTAGCAGAGAGGTGACTGCTTAGATTGAAGCTCAGGGCATTTAACAACAACAAACTACACTGCAAAAACACAAAACCTTACAGTATTTTAGGTCTAGTATCTTAGTGCACATGAAATAAGACAAAACTAACTTTTAGCAAGACATGGGAGTTTGTTTTGAATCAATAAAACCCTAAAATTGATGAAAAGTACTTGATCCATTGGTAGATTATGTCACATTTAACTTGGAAATTGATATAAGTTGATCAGGCATGCTGTAACTCAGCTTGAGTTGCTAGGTAACGGGTAGAGTTCCACTGTGGTTGCTAGGAAACGGGCAGTGCCTGCTGACCACATTCCGCAGGTTTTTTGAAATGGCTCATTTTCCAGCCACCAAAAAATTATGAACTTATTGTCAAACAAAACAGCTGGGAGGTGTTTTTTAAAGTGTTTTGGCTGTTTTTAGAAGACAAATGGAAGTATTAAAATTGTAAACATGTCTCCTTTAAGCACCACTTCTTAAGTTTTCTGTGTGTTGAAGTTGGTAGCCCAGCAGTTCCCGCAACCAGCCAGCTGTTAACCGTATCCTGTCAGCCCACCTGTGAGCTCAGGGTGACTTTCCTGCCGCTCCTCGCAGCCGCCATGATGCCTTCAGGTTCCGGGGATAAACGAACGTGGGATAAAGAGCGAAGCGAGGAAAGCAGTGATGAATGTCAGCAGGTACAGGCAGGCAGATGGGCCCTCGGGACCCCCGGCCAGTCCCTGTGGAGCTGCAGGCAGCCAAGTTCAGCATGAACTGCCCGGCCCGGCGTCAGCACTTTGGGGGAGAAACTGGGAAAAGTGCTGAGGCAGGCAACTGCATGGGGAGATGAGGTGAAGTGGTGAAAATTTAACCACCCTGATGAAAGTTTAAGTGCACATGTTAAACAGGAGGTGACTGCATGGGACACTTTCACACAGTTTCTTCGGAATGGCTCCAGACTGCGCTGCAGACCCTGATTTTACCTAACACCGCACCAACCCTGGCAAAAGTAACATCCTACCCTGCTCCTAGTTTCTGCTTCCTCATAATTAGCGGTGAGGATGCTGTTTGGTTTCAAGGACATCGGTAGCGTTTCTCTGCACTGCAGTCTGGCCGATAAATATGCCAGAGCCTCACATGAAGGAACCGAAAACCAGGGAAAGACAGAAACCGATGTCAGCAAAATATCTGCAGAGCTCGGCTGTAACTCGTTACATTTACATTTTGGAAAAATGGTTCTGTTGGTAGTATTTTTATTATGAAGCATCATAACACTTAGAATATTAATTGATTGATGTTTTGTTCTATGATGGCGTATTAAGGCCATTATAGATAGAAAAAAATAAGTAAATTTTCACTGAAAATTATCAGAAAATTTCCAGAAAATAAAACAAAGAAATTTCTGAGTTTGAAAAGCTGAGAATTTCCAAGAAAAAAAATCTGAAATTATCTGATTAATCTCAGAAATTACAAAAAAAAATGCTAATATCTCAGTTTCACTGAAAATCCCTGTTTTATTTTCAAAAAGATTTGGAAACTTGAAAACAGACTCATTTCTTTTGCCTAATTATGTTATTTTGTAGTTGTGTCATTTATATTAATTATTTTCATTTTGATCTTTAATATACCAAAATCTACATGTAACTTTATGTTTTAAAACAGAAATGTAGGGCGGTGCTAAGATAAAATGAAAAAATCTAATTATGAGAATAAAATTATTACCATAAAAAAAAGTCTGAATATTTTGTGGATTAAATTGCAACATTATGAGTTTATTGTCTGTAATACAATAATATCTCTACTTTCCACTACCTCTCAAATTGTAAAGAAAAAAAAAAGTTCTTCGTATGAGAAATACCCAAAAATACATTCTACTGAAAACATTTTCATAGTAGTTGCAATAAGTGCAACTGCAACAATTAGTACAAATATTCGGATGCAGGTCCTTGAACTCAAAGTGGTTCTGGTCCTGGAAACGAGAGTCTGGTGCAGAACCGTTCAGAACCACAGAGCCGTGAGAGCGGTGGTTGCATAAGGCTCGCTGTGGGGAAAACACACTCACTTCACAGTGTTGATGGAGTCTTTCGCAGACCTGATAGGGTGTTGATTAGGATGTACTTTCCCACAAAGATCCAGCGTGGAAGTAGACCCTGACAGGCTTTTCTGCCTCCGATTATCGCTTCATTCTTTGACCATTTCTTCTGACTGGGCTCTGAATCAACTGGTTCCAATTTTTCTTTTTGTTTTTAAGTCACTAGCTGTGTTTCCGTTAGCCATATAATTGCACAATTTAACTTTTCAACCATAAGTTGTGATGGTGTGATGCAAAAACGTGTTTAGATTGCAGTTTTATGAAGTAAACCAATTTTGAAATGGCCAGAAAAAAACAGCTCATCCTGGCATTAGAGCGTTTTACCACAAAATATGAGTTTTTACAGAATTGGCTTGTTTCCATTGAGCAAATTTATTTTAGAAATTTCAACTTGTGCATCTGTATGGTAAATGAAAATGCAGCTGCTAATGCCAATAAAACGCAATTTTGCAATTGCTGCGTTTCTATAAAATAAGAAAAACAATTTAATTCATACAGAAATATATTTGTTCATGGAATAAATCAATAAAATAATTTGTTGCACCATCATCCTCCAAATACTTCCTGTTGTCGTTTTCCTCTTCATCGTTCCACCAGTGGCAACATCTGATTCTTAATGTGATATGAAAAAACTTTTTCCATTACAGTTTTGCAAAATAAACCAATTTTGATACAGCCAAAAATCCACTTCATCCTGGCTCAACTTTCTTATCAAAAAATTATTTTTTTGAAATTGGCATGTTTATATTAAGCAAATTTATTTTCAAAATGCCAAATTGGGTGATTATGTGTCAATGTAAGCACAGCTATTGAAGTTTTGTGAACTTTTGTAAAGGCAGCTGCTTTTGTCCTCCTGTTTCCTCCAGGTGCGGTGCGAGCCTCTAGCATCTTCCCCATCCTCAGCGTTATTCTGCTATTCATGGGAGGCCTGTGCATAGCTGCCAGTGAGTTCTACAAGTCACGCCACAACATCATCCTCAGTGCAGGGATCTTCTTTGTGTCTGCAGGTGAGTCAAGCAGCAGCAAATTGAGGTAGGGTGGATGAGAGACTCTGATTTTTGGTTTTTATTGTACTGGAGCTTTAAACCATTTAATCTTTTGTATTCAGTTTTTTTTTTTTTTCATCTTGTTGCGAGGCTAAACGTCACCCTTTGGGAGTCATCTCTAAAAATATGGTGTCCCTGACACACTTTCCTTTTTATCCATCAACATTTACCATGTCAAAATATTCTCTATGATTAAACCTAACAAATTAAAGAATACAGCCTGCTCTTGGCATGACTTTGAACATTTGATTAGGAAATAACACTGTAAAAAAAAAAACATTTTACGATGTACCAAGGTGTAGTTTCTAGTGCAAATATGTTAGTTCATTTGAAATAAGACAAAATGAACTTACAAGTAACTATACAGAAAGACATATGATATTTATATTAGGGTTATAAAAAAGTACCAGTTCCACTGGTGGATTATTTCACTTATGTCACAAGACATTTTCCCACATTTTAAGTGTCAGTGGATCTAGTATTTTTTCATCAATATTAAAGAATTATTGACTTTAAACAAACTCCTATATCTTGCTGAATGGTTGGTTGGTACTTCGATCCGTCGGACGGTTGTTGGTTGATTGGTGGGTACATTGGTTGGTAGGAACTCTGTTGATGTTGTTTCAAGTGTACTAAGATATTTGCACTAGAAACTAGACCAAAAATAAAAATACTTGGTAACCTTTGTATATTTTTCTAGTATTTAAGCTGAAAGGTCTTCAATCTAATCAATTGCCACTTGTTTTCAGCTGACACTTTCTCTTTTCTGTTTCTTTCCCTTTTTTTCTAATCTACCCATGATTGACGATGATCCCGCAACGTCCTGCCAGGTTTGAGCAACATTATCGGGATCATCGTGTACATATCAGCCAATGCGGGGGACCCTTCAAAAAGCGACTCAAAGAAGAACAGTTATTCATACGGCTGGTCCTTCTACTTTAGTGCCCTTTCCTTTATAATCGCTGAGATGGTTGGCGTTTTGGCCGTGCACATGTTCATCGACCGCCATCGACAGCTGCGAATAGGGGCGCGCGCCGCCGACTACCTCCAAGGCTCGGCCATAACACGGATCCCCAGCTACCGCTACCGCTACCGGCGCCGCTCGCGCTCCTCTTCCCGCTCCACAGATCCGTCGCATTCCCGCGACGCCTCACCCGTGGGTCTCAAGGGCTTCAGCGCGCTGCCGTCCACGGAGATCTCCATGTACACGCTCCCCCGGGACACCCTCAAGTCGTCTGGCACGCCCACGGCCACCTACAACTCCGAGAGGGACCACAACTTCCTCCAGGTCCACAACTGCATCCAGAAGGACCTGAAAGACTCGAGCCACACCAACACAGCGAACCGTCGCACCACGCCGGTATGAGAGTCCGAACAGGCCTGGCGACCCTGGAGACACGGGAAAGCCCTGTGTGCGCGGTATGCCCCCCCGGAGAAGTTGGATTTCCATGTTTATAGACATTTTGTTTTGGTTTTTGTTTATTTCTGTTGAAATGCATGACTTCCATAGCCATTGTTGAGAGAGTTTCAACTGGACTGGTCCCGAGTAAGTGAAGATCTGTCATACTTTTGGACAGGTTTGTTTTATTTATTTTACTTTTTTGACGATTCGGGAAACCAAAAATCGGGTGGGAAGGGCGGGGCATCTACGAGATAATCAGTTCCATGATTTCATTGCCCTTGAGTTCGTTTGGAGCAAAAGGTCAAGCTCCCCCTCAGCCAGCGTACCGCTCAGCTACATACGCCCTTTTTTATATTTATTGACTCATCTGTTAATTTTTTTGCATTAAAACTGTGAATTGTTACAGCTTGGGATTCAGTAAGAAGTACCCCAATCTGTAATCTCTAACAAAGGTACTATATATATATATATAAATATATGTATTACTTTTATAAATAAATTATTACGTTAATAATCAAGAGATAACAGACTTTACCGAAGCAAAAAATGAAAAAAAAAGTGAAAAAATTCAACCAAGTGCTGTTGATAATACGAGAAAAGACTTTTCTATCTCTTCATTCGAAGGTCAAGAACAAGCGAAGGTCCTTTAGGTATCAGAAGCAGACGCAGGCATTCAACAGTAGAGTATTATATATTCTTTTAATAGAACCTTCTCGTCTTTTTCTCCGTCTCTGTTCTCTTTCTTTTTCGGGGGGCGTTGGTGTTGAACCTCCAACCCCTATCAGAAAGAGCCAAGAAAATGAGTCAATAGCTGCGTTTCCATTGGCAATACAACAACACAATTTGAATTAGAAATAAATACGCAATTTTGAAAAATCACATTAAAAGACGTTTTTGCATTAGGATGATGTGGGGGTTTTTTTCAGCCATATAAAAAATTTTTATTTCTCAAAACTGCAATAGAAAGTCACATGATCAACAACCGGATGTTACTACTGGCAAAAACCACGAAGAAGACGAAGACAGGAAGTAGATGGAGGATATTTTATAATGACTTATTGTGTGAATAAACTTATTTACATGTGATTTTAATAGCATTTCTTAGTAAATGGAAACAGGACATTGGCAAAATTATGTTGTTGTTTTTTTTACATCAGTGGAATACTGGAAGTTTTGCGCACACTGGTAATAGAAATTGACATAAAACTTCACAAATTGGAATTACGAAAATAAACAGGTGTGATGTCAATAGTGTTTTGTAGAAACACAGCAACTTTTTTGACATTCGCAAAATATCGACACAGATATTCCATTTGCATTGGAAACGCAGCTACCGACTCCAAAACACGACTTCTGCAAAACAAAAAGGAAGGACTAGAGGGGAAGAAAAAGAAGAGGATGCCAGACATAAAAACAAAAACAAGTTTAATATGAAATAGAACAAGAAAAGCTAAGAGACTCACAATTTCAGAAATTAATTGCATGCTATAAAATTACAGCAAATTTGCTCTTGAGAAACTTAAGTTTTAAAGGTTAATCATTATAAGGGGGAAAAATCAAAGGCGCTAGAGTTTAAAGTATTAATCTTTTCATGTGTGGTTTTATTATAATTAATTTTTTATTACTATTATTTAACGTATTTTTCTCATTCCATTTGTCAAACAAGCCAAACAATTTACATTGAACAAAACGGCTTTTTTAAAACAGTTTGGTTGGTTTCTTTATAAATATATAAATAAACGTATGTATGTACTTTTGTTTTATTTTTAAAACTCACACAGCCTTAGTCATTTCTTTGTTTCTGTTCATTTTTAATGTGCTGTTCAAATTGAAAATGAAATCTTTAAAAGGTGCCAAAACCGAATGATCCTATACTTGGATGCATCAAGTCCTGATGAATAAAAAAACGAACCCAAGGGGGAACAAATCATCACGTTTCTCTGTGTGTCTCTTACACACTTCACCAAACAACACCTTCGTTCTTCTCAGTTTTAACTGCTAACTGTCTGTCGATTCTAAAAATCTGCAAACATGCTCCTGCATTAGTATTTATGAAAATCAGATATAAAACCATTTCTGCTCCTTTTTATTTTTGGCCACTGACCTCACTGACCTTGAACGTTTGTTGTGTTGTGAGACGAATATCTAAACGTGTTTTCTTGTTGACATTTAATGCATGAAATTTGGGATTCAGCAAGAGCAAAACTACAAATTAAAAGTATATAATGCACAAAATATTATTTTTAAAAAGGACAGATTAAGTTAAATTTACATTTTAAACGTTTTCGTGCTTCCATTTGTATTTCCGCTGCTTCTGAAAAAAAATTCAAACTGCTTAAAAAACACAACCATTTTTTGGCAATAAGTTTCAAAAACCTCAATGGAAACTCTTCCGTTACCTGGCAACCCCAGCAGAGTTCCGTCCCGTTACCTAGCAACACAAGTGGAGCTCCAGCACATTTAGCCAGCTGGTTTTACCGCTTTATGGGCTGGAAAAGACAAGTGTTTTGTTGTTGACTTACCATCCAGAAACCACTTGCTGTATTCTTGTTGGGTATGCAGGAGGTCACACTTCTGCTTTTCAAAGAGGTAAGGTTGTATAATTGCACATCTGTTTGCAGCCATTTTCACGTGCAAATGTAAACTTTGAGTTGGGGGGAGGGGCGTGGCCAGGAGCATTTTATTTGGATTTAAAGTGACAGGGACGTAAAACAGCTCAACATAGGCAGAACTGAGCAGACTAAAATCTCACTTTTTAAGAATGATTTTGTGCAAAACCATGTTTTGTATCACGCATAGATCAATCCTAACCTATTCAAGGAAGCATTATAGGTCACCTAAGCTAAATGACGCTTGCACAATCTGATTTGGACATCTGAGGATTAAACAGCCTGACCTTGGAGAAAATCTGCTGCGATGTTCAGTTCCAGGCAACTGTCTTCTTCTTTTCTTTTTTTTTAACAGTCTTCTCGCCATACAGTGAAAAACTTTAAATAATTTACTTCTCTAAGGTCATTTCTAATCTTTTTCCACCTTGACAGTGTCGTAAGAGTCAAACTGCCCAATCTGCTTTTACAGAACTGTTCGTTCTGATACTCATCAGTTAATAAACTGTATTTAATCTACTTTCTGTCTTAAATCCGGTGGCAGCAGTAAGGGTGTGCTTAGTTTAATAAAACATAACATTATGGAATCTGCTGCGTGTTTTTGTACAGAGAAGTACTTTCTCACTGCACTGTAGTTACTGTACTATGTCATAAAAATGACTAATTTATTAATACATTTTCAAGTCCAAAGTTCACCAGAATAATTAGCAAGCGCTGGTACTGAAATAATAAGTAGCTGCGAATCATGTGGAAAAATCTGACCTTATTTTACCACATTTTGGTAATTATTTAGTAGTTTACTTTGCTTTTGGTTGTTTCCAATGTATTTTTACATTATTTTTTAGTTGTTTGCTTCTATTTTTGTTGATTTTATTTTCCCCTTTGAACAATTTTTTTAGCATTTCATTGGTTTTTTTTTATTTATCTTGGTTCTACATCATGCCAGAAACAATAAAGCATCTTTAAAGGAATTATCTAATTTCACAATAATGTGGTGCACATTCAGAGTGCACCTGGCTTATAATTTAAACACTTACAAACATATAACCTTTTTGTGCAGTTTACCGATGCAGCATATGGCCTATTGTCAAAGTTAGTGTAATCAGATAGGAACCATGATTTTAATCCTGTAGGACACAGAGTGAATGAATTTAGACAGAAATTAGAAAAAAGCAAGTTAGCTCTAAAAAATATTGGCATCAGCGCTCCCATAAAAGTAAAAGCTGACTTGCCAGATGTAAAGCCTTGTGTGCTCTGCAGAAATCATGGCCTCAGCCTGCTGTTGTAAAATGGTGATAACACATTGTAAACGACCTCTGGGAGCTGTAATCCAAAAATATCAGAGCTAACCATCAAATATCTGAGTTTACTGCATGTAGACAGTAAGAATGTTTGTTTTATGCTGCAGAGAAGCTTCAGAAAAGGCCGTTTTTGAGTCCTAATGCCTTAACTTTGGAAAAGAAACACTGGATTCAAGGGGGATTTTTTTCCTACAAGAAGTTTTCCTGCAACATTTTTCTACTCCACTAAAAGGATTGTTTTCACTTCCTAACGTCCGGCTCTGAGTTCTGGCATACCGCATGATACTGAACCTGATACACACAGTCAGACTAAAATCGGTTTGTCTCGTCAAGGTTTGTGGATCAGGTTTAAGTGTTTGGAGTTAGGAGAGTTGGTACCTGAGAAATACAGAAAAGCTTTTATCCACTCATCTTTGACATGAATGGATCACAAGCTTTGGATTATCTGTGTAAACAGTTTATTTTTATGTAGAGGAAAGACTTGAAAATGTTTTCCACCACCAATTTCTTTTAGCTAAATGTATACATATATTCTGTTTTCTACAACATATATTTTGTTCTATATATTTTATATATTCATGTAAATATGTACATATATTTTTTTAATTCATTGGCTGTGGCCTTCCCTGCTCCCCCTCTGGGGTTGCCCCTGCAAAACAGGGATGTTTAGAGATTAAGTTAGCAAAATCTGACATTGTTTTAAGTCTGAAACGTGTAATTTGGCAATCTGGGCTTTAGTTACCTTGAATAACCATCTTTTTTTCCTGCCCTTCCTCTTTTCTCCTCCTCTTCCTCTCTTTCCATTCTTCCTGCTGTGGCGATCAAAGCGTGCAGTGCAGTGCGATCAGGGCCATGCGGGAAGAGATACTGCTGAGAACATTCGGAGCGAACACGGTGGCGTTTTCTCACTGTCCGGCTTTACTGTCGCCTGCAGCGCTGCGGCGTTGCATAACCTCACATCAAACCTAATGTTGCCCTTTCTGTGACCTCACTGGACTAAACGCTCAGACAGAGATGCAGGCGCAAATTAGCTAGAAAAATATGTTATAAACGGCGAGAAGAAAACTATAAATTATGAAGAGACACAGAAAATAAATGGAAGAAAGTGCAAGAGGAAAGATGCAAAACAACAGAGTGCAAAAAGAAAGAGGGCAATCCAGGAAGAAAATCTTTTAGAGAGTGAAAAAGACATGAGACGAGGGTGAAGGTTCTCCTTCCACTAAACTTTCAGTCGGCGATAAAACAGAAGGCTTTCCATGAATTATATGTTTTTCTCAGATTACATATAAGTATGTTTAAAGTTTTTTTTTTTTTTTTACTTTTTCGGTTGGTTTGGTTCTCTTTCACACTGCCCTGAGTCAACTGAACCAAACTTGCTGAAAAAGCTGTTCCCCTCCTCGACTGTGGGGGCGCTGCACCAAGAACCAATGAAGGGAATGACTGAAAAACCTCTGAAGAAAACATTGAGCGTAACTTCCTTCTCCATAAAATGTTAACAAAAATGGAGTGTCATCAGATTTGTTGTTGGCAAAAGACTACAAGTGATTTCTCCCACTAGCGCTAGGCTAATGTATTTGATTGGGTTGTATTTACCCAGAATGCTCTGCACTGTAGTCCACTTCCTGCTTTTGGAGCGGTCGCCGATCTGCTCGCCGTTCAGATATGCATTCAAACCGTACCAGTTCTCTTCAACTGAATCAAACTCAGGTTTGTAGGCGGACCAGAGTTTGATTGCACATTCACACCTCCCCAAAGGAACCGAACTTTCTAGAAAAAAAACCAAACAAACTGTTGTTTATTTAAAGCAAACTAAACGTGACTGGTGTGAATGCACCCAACAAAGGAGTCAAGCTTCAGTTTTCTGTTTCTCACTGTGTAAAGTTTATATTTAGAATAAACCAAAGTCACTGCAGAGCCTGCTGGACTGGATCTGGAAATAAAATCCAACTCAAAATATCTCAATTTATGTGCAAATGAACCCAGTATCTGTTCCCTGTCCTTCCTGTGAGTTTACATGAGCATGAAAAGTTGAGTCAAGATAATCTGAAGCCTTTAAATCCAGCTTTGAAAAGAGGACAGCTATTTAAAAAGAGAGAGAGATAAAGAGGAGGAATTAAAATAGTCTGGAGCTCACACACACACAGCTCTGCTGGATGTGTGAAGGAGAAAGAGCGAAGCACTCTGCCCCCTGGTGGCGCGGTTGGAGCAGCGCAGGGAAGCTGCTGCTGCCTCCATCAGCTCAGGGAACGCTGTGTCCATGAACGGGGCTGGAATACTGATGCAGGGCTGCAGGAGCTGCAGTGGGGGGAAAGAAGAGCCTGCACTCACTGATGTCTGCAGCAGAGAACATCTGGTTCACCTGGGAGACCTTTGTGAAGTTACATGGTAAAAAACTAAAAAAAAAACAGCAATTATTTGGTTTATTTAGCTTGTTATAGAGGAGGAAATGGGTGTTCAAGCAGAGAAGCCAAAAATTGTGTCGAAGTAGCACTACTTCAACGTATTTTTACTCAAGCAGCCGTCCAAGGAATTACTTGAGAAAGACTAAAAAAGTATTTGGTAGAAAATCTGCTCAAGTACTGAGTAACTAATCAAATTATCAGTCATTTAATATTTAAAATTTACATAATCAGACAGAACAAAATATAAAGTAAGTGGAAATGTTGGTATTTTGAGGACCAAAATGACAATAATTCATATAAGTAACAAAAAAATAACAAATCAGGCAAAATAAATGTTTCCAAGTCAGTTTCCTTCAATAAAAAACTGATTAGACTTTAACAAAAACTGCAGGTGTGTTTCTGTGTCTGGTGAATCTTTGGTTAAAACATGTTTGTTTTTCATTCAGTGGGTAGAAAATCCAGAAATTCAGAGTAGCAATACCTCAAAATAAAATTAGTCAAGTAAAAGTAAAAAGTAGAGCGTAGTAAAAGTACATTTTTTCAACAACGTTGCTCTAGTAAATGTAACTAGTTACTGCCCAACTCTGCATTTATAAATATTATAGTTAGAATCTAAATGTTTTAATTAGTAGCAAACTAACATAGCTTCCACTTAATATTTCAGTGAAATGATCATTTCATTTCTGATCTATCTCTAGTAACAGCCTATAAGCTCATTTATGTCTTCATTTCTCAGATTGCAGTCAAAAGGTTTCGTCTCGTTGTTCCTGGTTCTCTGTTTGTGCTGCAGTCAGCGGCGATGAAAGCAGAACTGATGGACAGCAGCTTCAGCAACCGTCGCATGTTTTCCGTGTCCTTCAGCTGTGACGCTTTCATTCAGCTGACGGCGGCGGACGGTAATTAAGCCAGAACTCCAACCCTCCACTTCAGCAGGTGATGAGGAGGCCCCTGAGGGCCACTTAGGTGTCCGGCTGAAAAGCCTCTCTGGAACTTTGCTGCATAATATTCAGCGCTCTTTGCAGAAATATGGATTTACTGGGACTTTTTTCAAGGTCCCACTCACCTCCCATAAAGCCTTCAGCAAAGGCAGCTGAAGGACGATGTCTCATTAAAAGATTAAAGGCGACCTGCTGAGAAATTTTTATGTCTTCATTTGGGTTTCAGCTGCTTCTAAAAACAGACCAAGTGCTTAAAAAACATCCAGCCATTTTCTGGTAGTAAGTTAAATGGAAAATAAGCTGGATCTAACGTCACAAATACATACAGAGTATAGTCGTTACCTAGCAACCCCAGCAGAGTTCTGCCAGTTACCTAGCAATCCAAGCTGAGTTCCAACAAGTTTGGTCAGCTGGTTTTACTGCTCTGTGCTCTGATCAATGGCTTCTGGAAAAGACACACGTTTTGTTTTTGACTTTTGGAAGTCAGAAATTTTCTTGTTTTATTTTTCTAGAAAATGTCTGAGATTAATCTCAAAATTTCTTCCGAGCAAATCTCTTCTCAAGCTCAGAAATTGGCTTGTTTTTTTCTAGAATATTTCTGAGATGAATCTCAAAATTGTGGAGGGTTTTTCTATTAAATTGTGTACTTTTGAAACTCTCAAAATGTCAAGTGTTTTCTAGAAGATTTCTGAAGTTAATCTCTAAATTTTCTTTCATTTTGGGGGGAAAACTCAACCCTTTTTTTTATCTACAATGACCCAAATACAAGGAGCCAAGAGCACTGTTTATGTTTAGATTAAGCGCTAAATCTGGTTTTAGAAAAGGGAACAGAAGTCAGAAATTATCCTAATACAGAAACACCAATCTTTGTGTGTGTGTGGCCCTGCAGAGGGACCTCCAGTCCAGAGCCGTGGTAGCAGCTGTTGTTAGTGGGACGGCAGCCAGGTAACGAGGGAACACGCTGGGCCAGCAGAGCGGAGGGCCAGGACTCTGGTTCGTGTGGATCGGGGTGTGAGTGAGCGCTCTGCATGCACACACGCATGTCAGCGTGCTTCCTGGCACTGCGAACGTCCGGCTGGCACGGCGGCGGCGGCCGGGGAAGTGGCTGTGCGTCTGACAGGAGGGGACGACTTCACGCATGATCCGGCTCCTGAGGGACAGGAAGAGGCGGTGTTGTGTGTTTTCCAGCCACAGAGCCATTTTATAGCACAATCAAGTAACTATGTTGCTTTAAGTTGTAATAAAACAAAAACCTTTACTTCCTGACTCAACACTTTGAAAATGGGCCTCTGTTTCTTTAAAAAGCTCCGCCTTGAGGAAGTCATCAAAACATGGCTCCTCTGTTAACTCTAATGATTTTACCAGCGTTACTCTGAGAAGTAGCTCCTATAATGATCTCAGCTGATGCCCAGCTAATTGCTGCTGGCTAGTCTGAAGGAGCTGTCCACGAAGTCCACCCAGGGGTTTTAGCTGAACGGTTGCCATGGAGATTAAAGGCTTTCTCAAACAAGCACTGAAAGATTCAAGACACTCCAGGTGTGTTTTTGATGATGGAATAACATAACATAAAAAATTTGAATTTTACCGAACAGTCCCTTTAAACTTTATGTAAAGCATGTAAAGAATAAATGAAACATGTTAATTTATTCTTTAAGTGAACAAATATTTAAAAACTTATACATTTTGAAATGTTTGGAACTCTAATGATGAGAAACGGTCCAGTAAGAATTTCCTTAAAGCATTTATCGTTTTTTTCTGCTGGATGTTTTGCTTCCTGCCAGACAATAATTTACCATCACAGCCGTCTCCACGTGTCACACACAGCAGGAAGCATTTCGCTCCGCAGGTCAATCAGACGTCCTGCAGATGAAGCTGGACGTGACGTGAGTCTCGCTCTCTGCAGCGCTGCATTAGTATTCCAGGTCCGTTCATGAACACAGCGTTCCAGCAGCAGCAGTGCTGCAATTCCCGCATCGCGCCACCAGAGGGCGGCGTTTCACACAGTATCCAAGAGTTGGAATCACTTTACTTTAAAGGGGGAAAAGGTGCATCTTGTATTTAGAGGTGAGTAAAGTACAAAGAAAATGTAGTCAAATAATTGTAGCGCTACTTGAACTAAAAGTAGCCATTAAAGAAATTATTCCAGTACTGATCGCCCATTTAATATTTAAAAATCCAGACAGACCAAATTATAAGTGTAAATTTTGCTATTTTAAGAACAATTACAATTTATATAAGTAACAAAAAAAAACATCAAGCAAAAACAAAAAATTCTAAATTAGTTTCTTTCAATAATAATAAAAAACAAAACTTATGAAACTAGAAAAACTGCAGGTGTGTCTGTGTGGTGAATAAAAAACATGTTTTTCATTCAGTGGGTATAAAATCCAGAAATTTTACTCCAGCAGATTCTTTATAAAATAATTACCTCAAAGTAAAAAACAAAGTGTAGTAAAAATGCTTCTAAAAGTACAAAAAAAATTTTCAGTTTCTGAAATATAATTGAGCAAATTTAACTAGTTACTACCCGACTCTGGATGTCTCATTAAATGTATGAAAGTATCTGGTTTCAACTAGAAATGTTTTTCAACTTTAGGCTTTTAATCACAGGTTGGATGAAGCCGTTTGAATATCAAACTCTTTCCAAACCAAACTGAAATTCATGCAATCGCACAAATCCTCAAACCAGTTCATTTAGGTTCCTGATGTAGTTTAAAGCTGGAGTATTATCTAAAATGTTTTACATTCAGATAATAATACTTCATGTAAATCGTATGTGTGAATGCATATATGGTATGAATTTTTTATATTGGCCCCATTTCTCCAACTGCTCTGAAACTCGGCCTTCAGGAAGTCACAACATGGCTTCTCTACTAAACGTTTTACATTTTTACCAGCATTTCTGAGAAGTTGCTCCTATGAGTTCAGATGATGCAATCCCACTTTGATGTTTGCAATTGCTGGCTAGTTTGAAGGAGCCAAGTGGGGAGGAGCTACATCTCAAAGGCGGAGCTAAGTCCAATCACTCGTTTTGGCAGATGTAAAACAAAAGTAACAAATCATATTTGTTTTCTCAAACAGAATTAAAGCAACTCTCCAGGATTTAATTTTAAGAACATAAATCTAAAAATTTATTTTCTACAACACTGCCCCTTTAAGACGTTTCAGGGCACCTTGGTTTGTGTATGCAGTTTTTCTTAAGTTAAAAAAGAAAAAAAAAAACATCAAGTTGTTTTTCTTTCCAGATCTTTATTAAACTCTGCAGGACAGCAGTGACATTTCCTGTCGCCACAGCAGACGTTAAACCGTCTCCTCCTTGGCAAGGCGGTCCTTCTTCAGCGGCCCCTGTGGAAAACAGAAAACAAACCCGGTCAGTTTCACGTCCACAAAACGGAACCCGGTCCGGGCTCGGAGCGGGCCGTGTTCCCAGAGAGTGAACAGGGAGCCGGCACAAGCGGCGCTGGCTCCCCTGCCTCACTGGAGGTCACTGTGGCACTGGAATGGAACCCAGAGTTCACACTGGAGGCTGAACCAGGTTACGAACAGTGCGGGGCGAAGTTCACCGAGGGCCGAGCGCTTCTCACCATGAAGTTCTTCTTCTCCTCCACCGTCTGGAAGCGGCCGTGGCCGAACTTGGAGGTGGTGTCGATGAACTTGAGGTCGATCTTCTCCAGAGCGCGGCGGCTGGTCTGCACCAGCAGAGACTGAAGAAGAAAACAGGTTTTAGTTTCAGGTGTTTCATCAACTCAAAATCTGAGAGCTTTTAAGCACCATTATGAATAAAGTTTTACACTTGTACAAAAAAAAAAAAAAAACTTTTTTTTTTTTTGCAGTTTATAGTTATTTTAAAACATCCTGGTAAAACTGCATCTTTATTCTGCTTAAATGACTTATTTTGTTATCAAAAATGATCACAGCAGGACCTAATACTGTCACATAACTCAGAAAAGATGATAGAAAATATAAATTGCAGAAGATATCTTCAAAAGTATAAATGTAAAAAAAAAATTTAAAAAAAGACCTTTTTATTAAGTTGACCTGAAATCAAAGTCCAAATTAATAAAAGCTAGAAAACTCGCTTGTAAAACAAGATGGCCGCCCAGGAATTACTCTGAACTATGGAAAAGTTTGAATTTCCCAAAAAATTACATCTTCAAAATCCAAAAATTTGGTCAAACCTGGTTTACCACCAAGTCCAGTTTGTATAACTTTTTAAAAGATTTTAAAACATTTGTTCCTCACCTTGCGCAGAGTCAGCACCCTCTTCTTGGTTCCTACGACGCAGCCCTTCACCATGACGAAGTCGTTGGTCACCTCTCCGTAGTGAACAAACCCGCCCTGAAACCAGAAAATAAACCGACTGAGAAACTTCACACTTTCAGACATTCTGATCAGAGGAAAGCGAGCGAGCGTCTCTTACCAGGGGATTGATGCTCTTGTTGGTCAGATCGTACTCTGTGGAGGCATTGTTCTTCACCAGCTTCCCGTCCTTGGTGTGGTAGCCCTGGCCTATCTTGTAGATCTTCTTGTTGATCTCTGTTCGGTGGTGGTAGCCCTTCTGACCGGCGCGGGCGACAGAGAACGCCACACGGGCCGGATGCCAGGCGCCGATGCAGGCCACCTTACGCAGGCCGCGATGCGTTTTGCGGGGGAGCTTCTTGGTGTGCCAGCGGCTGGTGACGCCCTTGTAGCCGTGACCTTTGGTGACGCCGATGACGTCGATCATCTCATCCTGGATGAAGACGGTATTGACCGCCACCGCCTGCTCCAGCTTCTCGCGGGCCCAGTCCACCTTGTCGGAGATGGTGCCGCCGTTCAGCTGCACCTCCATCAGGTGGGACTTCTTCTGCCTCAGAGGCAGCAGGCGCATCTGCACAGAAACGTAACACGTTAGCAGGAACTTCCTGTAGCGCAGACAACGCGGTTTAACGCCGCATCGTCTCAGAAGGAAGGCAGCATGGAAGATCTCCTCATAAGAATCGGGCGCCATGCCTGACGCAGTTTCCGTGGTCTCATCACCGACAGGAAAGGGATTTTCTTTCAGAGTATGTAAGTATTACTGGATTGGACGTCATGTCAACGTGCGCCGTTGCGAAGCATCGAGTCGGAAAAATTACACAATTACACCAAAAAGGTGAAAATTTTTCTTTAAAACCAACAACTTCCTGTTGTCGTTTCTGCCAGTAATAATATCTGGCAGTTGATCATGTGACTAATGTTAGTTTCACAAAATAAATTTACTTCAATCTGGCTGAAAAATCACCCGTGTAAAAACGTCCCAACTAAAAACTGTTTTTTGTAAACTGATCATTTCTTCATTAATGGAACTGCAACTTGTGGACTAGCTGCAGTGGCTAACCGGCGCCGTCCAACCCAGTAACATACAGAACAATGTTTCCTGGAGACCAACCTGAGTGTGAGCGATGACTCTGATGACCTGGCAGTACTTCTTCATGGCAGCAAAGTCTTTCTCCAGCTGCTTCTTGCCCTCGTCGTCCTGCCATTTCTTGCAGTACTTGGTGAAGGCCTTCTTCTTGGATTTGTACCTGAGAGTACAGCAGAGGTTGGCGCCGGCCCCTCATGACCCCTGCAGGGGTCAGCGGAGGGGCACGGTGCACAGCTCCCAAGCCCGATCAGACCAGGCTGGACCAACGTTTCGGCTCATGGCTCGGTTTCTAAGCAGCACTTTCCACCGGCCAGCGGAGCCCGGCGCTCATCGGGGCGCGCTGCACCCGAGCGGAGCTACCGTAGGATCGCCGCCAATGTTAGACTCGCTCAGCTTTGTCCCCACTGGCGACCAACATCTGCTTCAAACAAACAAAGACGGCCGACTTCAGGCGCCGCTCACCAGTTCTTGTAGAAGCGGCGCTTGCATTCGTCGCTCATGTGCTCGGCGAAGATGGTCTTGAAGGAGCGCAGGCCGCGGGGCGTGTTGACGTAGCCGATGACCCCAATTACGATCATGGGCGGAGTCTCCACGATGGTCACGGCCTCCACCACCTCCTTCTTGTTGACCTCTGCGTTGAAATAAAAACATGTTATGCTCATCTCTTAACGCCGATTTTCATATTTAGGCACACTGACGGGAACGGCTGCGCTCAGGACTCGACATTCAGCAAGGGGGATAAACCCGTTCTGTCCGCCCGTCGAGAGTCTCATCACAGGCAGAACTCTGGCGCTTTTAAACGCAACGAGAAATATTTCATCTAAAAACAAACAAAAATTTACATTTCTGCAAAAAGTGCTTCCAGAAAAAAATCATTTCACTATTCAAACATGACAGAACTTAATCTGCTGGGTGACAAAATGTCACAAAAATTATTGCAATAAGACAAATTCTCTTTAAATTTTAAGTTTAGTCAAGTATTCATTTAACAAACCTCATTTGTAAAACTAAAAAAGGTCATCAAGTCACAATTTAACCTTTGATTAAACACAAAAATTTAAACTATAACCGACCAGAAGTGCAATTAAAAAAAATGATTCAACATAAAAGTAGTGAAATGGTTGTTTTTCTGTAGCATTCAGCAGGAAACCTTTTTAAGTGTCTTAATGTATGCCTCTTTCTTGATTTAGTGCCATTAGGAGTAACTTACTGGAACCGGGTCTGTCCACCTCCCGGACGATGTGCGTCATGCCGGCCTTGTAGCCCAGGAAGGCCGTCAGGTGAACCGGCTTGCTGGGGTCATCCTTCGGGAAGCTCTTGGCCTTACCGCGGTGACGGCGACTCCTTTTGCGGGGCAGGAAGCCCAGGGATCCGTGTCGCGGAGCCGAAAACTTACGGTGGGACTGTTGGGTAATGGATAATTAGCTTTCGAAATTAACATTATAAACGTACATTTATCGAAGTGGTGCGGGAAACCGGCTATTAGCATGCTATTAGCCATTAGCCTACATGCAACTAGTTTGAATTAACATCACAGCTTTCAATTCTTGACACACAAAAATTATGTTTTCATTTCTAGAATGAATCCAGCTAAATGCTTATTTTAAATGCTTTTTTTATTTAATTATTAGTTATAATACCCCTGGATAATTTTATCCAAATATTTCGGCCTGGTTCTGAGGCCATGTTGGATCCAGAGAGTGCGGATTGTCTACACATGCACCACAAAGTTGAAAATTTCTCCTAAAACTATAAGAAATTTATACAAAAATATAATCGAGCACCAACTCAAAGGCGCTCTGTGTGTTCTAATGTATGGAACTATGAGCGATGGATGAGATTAGTAATGGATTTATCAATGAACAATCACAGGAACTCATCTCACCATTTCGTCTCCCGTCCGATTGAAAGAGGCCTGAAACGAGGCAAACTACGAATATATAGCTCAGGAACTATCGCGAGAATCTTCGTGATTGTTTTCTAAAAGCATCACGCCTCTTAAAAACACTTTCTACATGTAGCCACTTGGTGTCGCTGTTCTATTAGACAAAAACAAAAACATCAGTTGTTCATTTTATCATAAATAGAAACTTTATTTCAGACTCAAGGTCCAAACACAGCAAAAAGAACAAAATAAGAAACAACCAGACACACATATCCACAACCCTCCGAAAAAACATGTAATTACTATAACATACTGTAATGGCGCCAACACCGCAGCTGGTCCCGCCAGACAGGGTTTATTAGAAATACAAAAACGAGCTGCTTTTCTTGAGGCTGCAGCTCACGCCCCTAACAAGCCGGTACATTCCCTGACAGCTTAACTGCCAACCGACCGGAAAGTGAAGGCTCAACCACCTTCACTTCCGGTACTGAAACTGCTGCTCCCCCAAACCCTCACATATCACATGTGCGTGTGAGTCAGCATAGTCAGACAGGGGAAGTGCAGAACACTACATGTAACAATAAAGAACTTATAACACATACACATAACCACGTGTACAGAATCGTTACAATACCATACCAACTTTATTTATAAAGCACTAAAGCACATATGTAAATGTTTAATATGCAAATTAAATAGTTACATATTTTTTTAAAGCATTCAAGTTGCCCTTTTATTTGCTGTTGCTTACCCTCCACAAACAACAGGTTTTTTCTGGGCTTTTTTTAATGCAAAATCATAGTTTCCAACATTTAAACTGCGGTTGAGGGTAAACTGCACTCCAGTAGTATTCAAATTGAACTTTTCTACTGTCAAGAAAACCCGAGATCATCCCACTTCCCCATGCTGGAGATTTTAGTTTAACAGTAACAATAAATAAAGTTACCTTTAAAA
>CAEGAD010011957.1:0-71457 GCA_903067055.1 Poeciliopsis paucimaculata
CATATATATACACACACACACATATATATTTATTTATAACTAAACATCTCGTTTAGTTATGCAAGACTCAAAAAGTAAAAGCGATTTAAATGAATAAATTAAACTAAAATCCGTTTTAGAAATTAACTTACTGAGTAAATTAATCCAATAAATTATCATGAGCATTTTGGTTTTATATATATATATATATATATATATATATATATATATAAAAACAGACCTCAGCCTGTGCCCAAATCTATTCTAATAAGGTGGCATGTTGACCTGCACTTTCATGTCCAAACTCAAGATATGCTGCACAATACTAATGGCTGAATGAAGCCTTGATTTCAAGCTTACATTTAGCTTTAATGTTGCTATTCCTTGGTAAAACTGTACACAAATTTAAATTCTTGCTCCAACACAGAAACTGACAAGCAAAAGTCCTATGACAGTTTTGAACTGTAACTAAGTGTTTATTTAAACTCTCATAAAGAAATTGGTGCCACTATTCTCTGTTACACATTAAGTAATAGAAGTAGCAGCTTATTGAACAACATTTTGAGTTTAATTCTGATTAGGAATATTGTTATCATAAAATGAGTTAATCTTCATAGTGTTAAACTGTTATTGAATAATATATACACAAAGTAATGTCCTTAAAATCAAAATAAGTTTAAGAATTTATATTTTCCACACTTTTTCTAGTGTAAAAAAATAATACAGCTGCTGTTACACATGAACATTTTGTCATGTGTTAAATTCAAGTTTTTTTTCCTTAAAGTAATTAATTTATGCCATCAAGTAATTTGCAGACTTGAAGAGTTCAAACAAATGAAAATGTCCCCCCAACTCAATCAATTGACACCTGACACCAGCAAGGTGCAATGACCCTAGTTGGTAAATATTGAAGTTGGTTTTAAGTGTCATCAAAGGATAAACGTCCTCAAGTGTGCTTTGTCTTTAAAGTCTTAAGACAAATTTAAACTTCTATTTTCCCTTGAATCCAGCGAACAGGATAAGTGTTACTTTGAGTCTGATGGTACAGATTATTCTGATCGTTCGGGAGCAAGTATCCTAATGTTGTATAGATATGCTGCCTAATCCTCAAGTTCACAAAATATTTAAATGGTAGGATAAATGATTTGGAAATTCAACTTTGGATCAACTTGCTTCTTTCAGCATATTAGAATGAAACACAAGCGGTGGGATTTAAAGGTACAATGTTTTATGTTTACTATAAGGTTTAATACTCCCACAGAAGGTTAACTTTGCCTTATTTGTAGACCTTAAATTTTGCGGTGTAAACACTTTACAAAAAATTAAAAGTTTTATAGGCTTTTGTCTGATGTCCATGTTACTCCTTATTTGAAAGGAGGGAGTGGAAATACGTTTAAAAGTTAACCATTCCCTACCTGTAAAGAACCACACAGATTCTCTCACCGATAATCATAGCAGAGAAGGTTTGTCTGCTCCTATCTGATTTGGAGGTGGTTTTGTGTAGTTTCTTTGTGCTCCTGCTGGTTAGACCAGCCTCAGAAGGCAGGGAGTTGACTTCTTTTATAGTCATGAGACCCACTCTGAGCTGCAGAACATGCCTAATGAGGGCGCACGGTGGTGCCATGTGAGACATGCCAGCTTTTTTTTTCTTTTTTGTTTTACCAGGCTGGTAATTGCATGTGACCTTCCCCAAACATGTCTCGTGTTTCTTTGTGTTTTAAACGTACTTCTAATTATGACTCAGATCTGTTGTCTGAGAATTGGTGCTTTGGAGAGACGCAGCGGAAATGGCAAATTATTTACGCCTTTTAAACTGGGTACACAATACGCATTGGCCTGCCAATTTTACAGTATTTATAACTGAAAGAATTTCTCGGGGAAAGTCTGTGTATTTTATGCAATGCAGTCCCATTTTTATATAAAAGCTGTCAAAGCCTTTCAGTTATAATAGAAATTTGCAGTTAGAGTAAGAGAAGCATTTACAACTTAAACATAATATCAGGCTTGATTTTTGTAAATTGATATGCTACAGTGTATGGCTCCTCATTTTTCCTTCACGTGCACCATCATGATTAGTCAGACATGATCCCTATAGATGATCCCTATGAATATTTGTTCTTGTATTAGTTTTAATAAGTGGTATTTACTGGCATATGGTTAGCATATGGTTCTACTAACCATATGCTTTTAAATTTGGCTTTAAATACTGCTAAATATCACAAAGACATTTCACTTTGATCATGTATGTTTTATATTAAAGTTAAAGTATTATTAGTTCATCAATTGCAAAAATTTAAAATTGCTTTTCAGTCAGTAGGGTAGACTACACATGTGCATACATGTTCGTGAAATAACGTTGTGGAGATCAGTTTGCACTAGTTTAGTAAAGATTACTTTGTTTGATTGAGTGCAGTTGAAACACCATAGTTCTCATTTTAAATAGTACATGCAGATTGATTGCCTGTATACAAATGCTAGTAGCAGAAGAAGAATGGGAGCAAGTGCTTATTTAATACAAATCAAACTACAAAGTCTGGCTCATTAATACAATTTTTTCAAGGGCTTTTAAGGGTAACAAGAACTGAACAATGAGTTATTTTCTGCACTAATTGTCAAAACACATACACTGAACAGTATTGTAAAAATTGAAACTTTTCAGATGCTAGTTTGTTGCTCTTTGTATTTAACAAGTCCTGCTCATGCTAGGCACAACGTTTTATGACAAAATGGGGATGTGTGCAATTGACTGAGGTGCCCATCCCCAAAACAGCCCACACAAATGAACTTATGCAAGAACAGAGATGGCAGTTTAAGTCGGGAGTAAGAGGTATGATTGGGCATGCCAAAATAAGAAAGTGTTCAAAATACTGTACATCCCAATTGGTTAACTTGCATAAAATGCATCTTTGAAAATGTTTGCTGATCCATTCAAGCAAATACCCAAGATGCCCGTTTATCGGCCTAGCCCTGATCCAGTACACCGGGATTAAAAGGCTAAATGTACTTTTTTGCATTTCAGAACGTTTTGGTCTTGTTATTAACCACTGATTTGAGTTATTTGATTTACATTTGGATTGAGCTCTAATTGAGCTTAGTGACAATGCTAATGTCAATCTGGCCACCGAACTGAGCTTCAGCAAACGCTTCTGGTAAAAAGAACATATTAGCAGAAGGTTTAAATGGTTTTTCATTTCAGTAATATTTTATGCCTTGATGCCAAAGTCAAACTTGCTAAGAACTTGAGTTTTTTAGCCCAGAGGCAGTCATTACTAATGAGTAGCACAGTTAGTTGAAGCTGTCAGGTAAAAGGTTTAGTAATAGCTCTAATGCTAAAGTTGAACTTTCCAGCAAGGTGAGCTTCTTAAGCCTGGGAATGTTGCCGCTAATGAACAACACATTTTAACTTTGCCTGTCACCTTTTTTATCATTGAATTTAGTCACATTATTGTGGCTTAATATGAACGTTTCTTTTTAAAACAAAGGAGTCAGATGACATAATAATAATAATAATAATAATAATAATAATAATAATAATAATAATAATAATAATAATAATAATAATAATAATAATAAAAGACTGAGAAAAGCTGTCTGTTCATGTTAAAATAGCTTGCACTTGTATAGCCCTTTGTCTAGTCTG
Source organism: Poeciliopsis paucimaculata (assembly GCA_903067055.1). Lineage (NCBI taxonomy): Eukaryota > Metazoa > Chordata > Actinopteri > Cyprinodontiformes > Poeciliidae > Poeciliopsis > Poeciliopsis paucimaculata. Next base: position 3,620 of record CAEGAD010011957.1, read on the forward strand.
AGGACTCCAAAGTCATACATACATTTACACACTGGTGGTGGCAAGTTACATTATAGCCATAGCTGGCAGAAGCAAGACTGCCATTCAGGTGGCAGGTGAAATGTCTAGTCTGAGGAAGCAGTGGCAAAGTGACTGAGACAGAGTTAAAGACGGGGTTAAAACTGCCAACCCACAAACTATCGGACTGACGTTCCTTGTGAGATATTGCAGAAACTATCCTGCACCTACTTGTACATCTCAGAAAATTAGAATATTGTGCAAAAGCACAATTTTTCTTGACAGTCATCTCAGGATGTGAAAAGGGCATTTTATAGCAATTCTTTGCACTTAGCATTTCAAGCTTTTATTTTTGCATTTCTAATGATTATGTGTTACAGGTAAAGAAAATAGTTGGTATCTCTTAGAATATCACCAACAATGAACCAAAACATCATGATAAAACACCAAACAATGAACAAATCAAAAACTATTTTAAGCACAAATACCAGGCTTCTGAAAAGTACATACATTTCTATACACTGAATACTTGTTTGGGCTTCCTCTTGTATGAATTAGTGCATCGATGTGTCAGCCTGACATGATCAGCCTGTGGCAAAGCAAAGTGTAGTGGAGGCCAAACTGCTTTGATAGCTGCTTTCAGCCCATCTGCCTTGTGTTGTATGGTGTCTCTTTTCTTTCTCTTGACAGCAACATTGATATTTCCTATTGGAAAAAGGCCAAGGGAGTTTACTGGCCAACCAAGAATAGAAACACTGGGCAAATGAACCAGCTCATAGTACCTTTGGCAGTGTGGGCAGGTACATTGGTGGAAAATAAAATCAACATCACCATACAGCTAGTCAGAAGAGGAGAAGGTGCTCTTGAATGCCTTGGTAGACTGCCGAAGTCCAAGAAACTATGGACTTCGGAAAACTCAGTGGACTAACAACAGCAGATGACATGACATCCTAAGCCATCAATGACTGTAGAAACTTCTCACTGGACTTCAAGTAATGTAGATTCTGTGTCTCTCCACTGCTGTCCATCCAGACCCTGGGGACTTGATTTCTAATTAAAATGCAGAATTTACTTTCATCTGAAAACAGAACTCTCGGCCATGGTAGAACAATCCAGACCCTTTCCTTTTCAGCGTTTTCTTTTATTTAGGATTGACTCAACACAGGGAATATGACAGGGTGGAGACTGATTAGTTCCCAATAATGATAATTATTTTCTGAGATAGAGGTTTCTATTATCTAATCAAAATTACTACAAACACAGGGCTGGAATATATCACTCTACATGTTGTGATTCTACAGAAGATATGAGATTCACTTCCTGAGATGACTGGCAGGAAAACTTGTGTTTTTATGCAAAATTAAAATTTTTTAAATGTATTAATATATCTAGCCTGTTAATTCAGTTCAAACCCTGCTAGTAAAGAACAAATAAATCAAATAAATCAGGTGGTGTTGAGAATAAATAATTCTGTGTTTTTCTTCTATCTCTTTTAGCTCATTGGAAAGCTAAGGCTAAAGGAAATGACTTGTTAGGAAACACCCTCAAAACTAAAGTTAAAGGAAATGAGGCACTAGGGAAAGCCCCCTTTACAGTGTAGCGTAGATAAAGGCTAACAAATAGAATTACAAACTGTTGTTTAATGCCATTTTGTCCTGCTAGTTCCCAAAGTTAGCATGATAAATGGTCCAGCTGTATTTTAATATTAATAAATGGAATCCATGAATTCAATTCATTGACTCTTCTTCAACCTCATACATCAAGAACTTAATAGGGAGAAGGAATAATTCTCCACAGTAGTATATGAAACGAGGATGCTTTAACTCTTTGGATAATTTTATTTAAAACAAGTAAAGAAAATGTAAAATCACACATTGAGCATCATAAGCAAAGATGACTAGTGAAGGGAAGAACCTGGAAAACACCTACCAGTAAAAGGAAAATCCAGAAACACTTAATAACAACCTCCAGCTGTAAACAATTTTGTTAAATGCCAACTGTCCTAAAAATTAAACCATTGGGTTTTTCTCTGCTTGTATCAAATAACCATACAGTGAAGAATCTACATTTAGATTTTTATGCCATAAGCCCCCCGTACTTCCACTTTAATAACATTTTCTTTTACCAGGCTTACAGCTGCTTCCTGTTGAAAGACTTTAATTCAAATGCACAACAGTAATTCTCTTATTAAACAGCAGGTGCTGTTTAGAGCAATGATTTTGATTCAGGTGGTCTATAGAAGATGATAACCAGTATTTAATTGCATCACTGTTTTGGAGTAGAGAGCCTTTGAACAAGTGTAAATAATAAGCATCTATTATGAGAATAGTAGTGCTAAGGGGCAAAAGATCTGTTTATCAGGCATCAACTTATAATCCTCATTTAAAGGATTGAGAGGATGGAATTGTGCAATGTTTAAATATCAATATTTTGATTTTACCATGTTAAATTTATTCATATCTTGTGCGCAAGTATGACTTTCTAATATCACTACAAAGGTGTTGAATGGCACAACGTTGCAAGACGAGTTAAAACATAACGGAGAGCTCCCTCTGTGGCCACATACATAAACAAATATTTGTATCATTTTAAGGAAATGAGGAAGTTTCTCGACATGGACCGAACTTTTTAAACAGACGTAACAAATTTTGATGTGTGATGGAGTTTATAGAGAAATTTTAAGTGAATCTCACAAACATCTTAAAAAGCATAAAATTAACTAATATATTTTGTGGCTTGTTATATAATATGTTTTCTTGCTGGACTGTTAACTCTCCCAGCTAATTTTATCTATTCAAAAAACTTTTCTCAGCATTATTACACGTGACACATTGTATGTTTCCATAGTTTTTGTTTGGCACTCAGGCCTTGCCTGTCTGGATCTGTTGTCAATTAAGAGGAGGGCCCTTAATTACTTTCGGAGCACTTTAGACTCGATGCTGATTCATGGCTGTCGTACTTGGAAGTTGGCCAGAAAAGTTGAAAACAGTGGGTCACATGTTAAAACCCTTATAAACACTGAATTTTAACCTTGTTATACCACAATCTCTATGATTAACTTTTGACTTTTACTTTTAGAACTGTTTTTTTTATAATTATTGTAAATGTGTTTTCTCTATGAAGTATATTTTTTGCCTTTTAAGGCACCTGTGATTCAAAAAGATTTCTGTCTTTAACCAGACCTTTTCTTTGAACAGCCATGTGAGATTACTATTGTTGCACAAGTCTGTGTCTCGTAGCTTAAACATGCCAGATCTAAGAAGAAAAATTGTGCAAGAGGACATTCAAGGCCTTCTATCAAGCACAGTGTAATATTGTTTTCCGCCAAACCAGAAATTACAGCCTTGGAGGGGCCTTTTCTATGTCAGGGATAGGGGTACTGTATGCCTTCTGACAGTTACTCCTTTTAAGATTAATGAGCTTATAAAAACCCTGTGTCTTCTTTCAAACACCAAGCTCGATATCAATCAATGTTACCAGCATAGTCTTGTTCTTCCAAGAAAGAAATCCCAAAGATGGATTGGAGACTGTTGACACAGCGCTGTCGAAATAAAATCTGGGGTTTTATGTCTCTGAGAAGGTGTAGGATCCTGAGAATAGAAGAAGATTATTTTTTATTCTAAACAGAAAAACTTTATGTTTATATATGAGTAGGAAAAATTTATTATTAAATCACATAGTTTATTTTTTTTCAGATTAGTATACAGGGGCGCAAGGATCTTTTCATGAAAGATATCAGTGCTTTGACCTCACTGAACCAGAGCCAGTCGCCCATAAATACATTCCCTTATTTCTACCCGGCTTTGGATGCCAGTTGGGCCAGGAAGTTGGTTTGTTTTGGGTGTTCTCAGTAGCATATATTCCAGCAAAACCTGCACTTTTCACGCTTCTCAAAAGACAGCTGAGCCAATTTCCTGAAATGCACCTGAATTCCTGCTTGTGGTCGTTTGTAATGTTGGTGATCTGTTGAAAGCTGTTGAATCACGGTTCAGTGTCCACATACTGGAGACTTGTTTGTCCCCTCACCACACGTGTGGACTGATCAGCTGGACGTCTCTTTCTCCTCATTGAGTAGCTGAAGCTTTGGAAGCAGGATCACGTAAATAAATGTGAAAAACTTGAGTTGGGATTTGACAAAGTGAACGGCAAATCTTAATCAAGCCATCATAAACTACTTCAGTTTTTAAATTGATAATAGAATTTTTTTTTTCATCTTTAATTAAAATGTTAAAAAGATAAGCATTTACTGTCTTTAAGCCCAAATTAGTTTTAAAGCCTGTGATGCAAACATATCAGAGGAATAAGTGAACTTCGTTCTGTCATACTGGTGCTGAAATATTTGACATGTTTGCACTGAGTAGGGATACATAGACTTGCAACCAAGCCTGGACTTGCTGGCCAAGAAAAAACCCCTTAGCGCCCCATTTTCTTCAACATGCTGCTTCCTGAATAAATGTGCTGCTTGAAGCACAGCACTCCCAGTCTTTTGAATCATAATATTGAGACTCTTTAGTAATATTTTTATGTTTACATTCTGACTTTTTCTCTCCTATTAATCATGCTTTCACAATTCACAATATGGTACAGTGGATAGTGGATATTTTTATGGTTTTGCGGTTGAGATAGAAAGTTTCTACTATGTCAGTGGTACAAATGACCCAAATTTTAAGCTAACGTGAATTATTTGGAAACTCTACAGTGCTCTGATTTTCTGTGAAATATAAAGTGTGATGCAGAGGATTTTCAGGTCGAAATGCACCATTCATTTTGATTAATTTTTACCTTTTTAAATCACAGAATTTGTCAGCCAGTCTAATCTGTAAACTGATTATTTCCACTGATTCCCAGTGAGATGACATGATTCTAAGGAGACGAAAAAATACCACTTATTTTTATTTGTTTAACATGTTATTATTATTATTATTATTATTATTATTATTATTATTATTATTATTATTATTATTATTATTATTATTATTATTATTTTATTATTATTATTATTATTTTTATTTTGGGGGCTTACTGGAGAACATATAATTGGTATATTTTTAATTCAAACCTGCTGAAAAACAGAAAAGTTAAAATTATTATAGAGACTGTCAATGATTTTACCATAAAAAAGTATTAGACAAAACATTATCATGGCGAGTGTATTCATTGGTGTTGTTCAGGATGTTGAGTATTAATTACCACCGTTAATACTCAAGAAATTTGAAAGATAAAAACCAGACAAGCAAGTGAAAGAACACACGCATGAGATTTTCTATGACCTGCATGTCTGTATGCATCTTATCTCAAGATAGGCTTTCTATGAGCTGTTCCCAAGTCTTTCAGGAGCAAAACCATGCCAGTGTGCAAAAGTGCAAATACCATATGTAGGTGTGTTAAATTTGCAAATATAGTATTTAAGAACTAGCCATATAAACATATAAATGACTAATATAAACTTAGTATAATATAACTCCTATATGTATATGAATTATATGTTGTACATTTTGGATCATCCATCTATTTGTTATGACTGCCTAATTTTCACAAGATTTCTAATTGCAGCAGTCATTGATAAAGAGGCAGGGTACACCCTGAAGACAAGTCAGTCAAAGGGTAACACAAAAACACACAAGACAGGAGAGCACAAGGAGAGCAAGACAGCGAGGCCAAATAACCTTTGGCCTCACTGCGAAAGAAGCAGTGAGGCCAAAGAACCAGCGAAAGAAGACTTTCGCTGGTTCTTCAGGTTTTCAATCTGTCAATGTTCCGCCTTTCACATGTGGTCGTGAAACATGGATCATGTTTGAGCTTTATTCATCGAATGGTAATACTTTGTCTTAAGCTGTGGTTATCTTAAGTAGGCTATCGTGTGAGAATTTGGCCTTGAAGATTGTCCCCCTGACTTTGACACTGTCATTTCAGGCATAACTGAGGTGCTATAGTTACTAGTTTAAACAGTAGATGGTGCTGCAGTTAAAATTTGCCGGTGTATAAAACTGGTAACAGAAGAACACTCATAGACACCTCACAGATATCTTACCAGAAATTTTGACCTAATAAGAGTCAACATTTACAAGTCTATCAAACATTTTGAAATTTTTAGTCCCTTAATGTTTATATTCAGCCTTGCAAATACTTTATAAAAAAGGTGTCCTTGGTGTATTCCTGCTCTACCTGTTTGATGAGCAATACGTCTTTTTCATATCCTTTAAGTAAGATCAGGCTTTTGTCCACTCAACTATGCTAGGAGAGACATTCAGCACTGCAGATAAAGTCTCCGACTTGTTATAATTTTAACTAGAAATGATTGTCAATCTGAAAGCTATGGTACTATGACTCAAGTAAATTTTTGTCACAGGATTTTTTAGTGTATTTTGTTTTTTTATTTTCAGTCTGATATCAAAATTCTAATTGTAACTAGATCCCAGGGAACTCTGCAAAGGCTCACAAGACCAAATAAAAGATTTAGGGTGTGGTTGCACAACTAGGAGTTTAGTGGTAACAGTTACAAGTAAGATTATGAGTCCCGTCAAATAGTGTTGAGAGCAGTTGTGATAATGATGGTATGTGCGGTGGAGCCCACATGAGATGATGTTATTCTTTGGAACAGCTTTGGAAAATATAAAATAAAAAATAAAAAACTGAGCTTACTCAATGTCAGTGTTGATGTAACCATATTTGAGTTGTGTGCACCCATATTACAGCTAATTATGGGTTTGGCCTGAGGTCTCAGTGAGTTTCCTAGACAACACGTAGGGTTATGAGAAGTCAAGGAGAACGTACCTTCATCTATGATAATTAGAGGGCGTTAAGCTGTGTTGAAATCTGCAACATCTGTCAGCCCCTTACAAACACCAACAATTCATCAACTCATTGCACTTCAAAGAATCTGTTCAAGATGATGAATCAAATTATGCTTGTTGCTTTTTAATGTTATCTTTATGGCTATTTGGTGTTATGATGTTTTTCTCAATGGAAAGTTTGAAGTGGGGGAAACTTGTATTGATAAAACAAAACCTTTCTTGATGTGGTCCATGGTCCAATTGTCTCAAAGGAGAAGTCTTAGTGGAGCTTTTAAAGTGGGCCCAAATGCAGCAGACCACAACCTACTGCCACTTCTCCAAAACATCGTTAGAGATGGGTGCTCAAGTCAAGTGTTCCTTCCTGCTACTACTTGTGTCCTGAATTTATAGAATGAAAGAAAGGAAATACATTAAAAGAAAGTGACAAATGGAGAATACTGTGATGACAATTTCAGCTGTGAATAACAAACTTTAACTTCATCAAATATTATACCAAAACAATGACTCATGATTGTGGTGTTGCATGCTGACGTTGTAATGTGGATTGCGATGTGGCACGGTGATGCCCAGGGTGTTCTCTCAGAGATGATGATGCAGGCATACAGAGCTGGAGTTTTTATGCCCTCTTCTCTCAAAGCAGAGGAGAGGGAACCAATTAGACAATTTAAGTAGAGACCCCAATCTATCAGTTTGTTTTCCCCAGCTCTGACATTCTAGGTTCCATCTTATGTACAGCAAGCAGATCCACAATCAGCAAACTGTAATTTATCTTGGACCCAATGTTTTTTCAATGACACAGTCTTTTACTCAGCAAACACTGTCTAAGATATTCATTTGTGTGTCCTCCTGAGTAAGTGCTGCGATCAAAAGACAAAGAAATATGCGGTTTTGTTAGTTTTGTAATGTCACTCAGCTTCACAGCTGTGGATGAGCTTCACAGATTCCGTCTGTGAAGCTCATCCTTCCTGGGAACTGTACATGAAAATGGTTCAACAAAGTGCATTCTGGACTATAGAAGATTTTAACAGTCTCCTTTGTTTCAGGGCGTAATTCAATGCTTTTCATTCCTCCCATGGCTGGGCTCAAATCTGCTTTGATTTTTTCACACATAAAAACCTGAAAAGTGTGGATGAATCCCTCTGAGACTCAGTAGAACAATTTGTAGAACCACACCAAGCCTATCAGGCTTTGCTTCTTTTGGGTTTGCGTATATTGAGACTGAAATTTATAACCCATTTACTTTTGCAAAGTAACTTGTGCTCAGTCAGAGTTCAAGGAGAATATCAGTGAACATTAAATCTGGATTTTAAGTAAACCTCTCTAACATATATATTGAGCAAAATCATTCCACTGCAGCTCTTCCCTTTTACTGAAGTCAATTCCTTCCAGAAGGTGAACATCTGCCTCAGTTTCAGGTCTTCAGGTCAGCGATTCTTCTGTGCTTGTTCTGTACTTTGCTTCATCCATCCTCTAATCAATATGCTTGTAATTTTTCTGCATATGAGAAGCATGCCCACAGCAAGATGCTTCCACCAAGTTTATCCATGTTGATGTTGTCTCAGGAGGAGACAGGAGGAGTGCTTGGTGTGGTGTTAATTTTCCACCACACCAAGCACTGTGCATTTCCTTCTACCACAAATCTGATCCCTGCTTTGTGTTGTTTTGGCACATAACATCCCAATAGAACAGAAGCTGCAGTTTTGATGTTCCAAAATAAGAAAAGAAAGAAAAAAATCAAGAAGAATGATCACTTTGCTGTTTTAAGTGTGAGTGGATTGAGAGGTAATGGAGTGTCAGTGATACTGTCTGCAAAGAGGGACCCCATGAAACTGATACCCACTCTTCAGTGACTGTTTAACCAAACCAACCGAGATGTTATTAGCATTCTGGAGCTAAAATGTTTGAGAAAAAGCTAAAAATGGATCTGTCACTGTCTCCTTGTCTTCAGATGACTCATCCTTAGCCATTTTCAGCACTGTGTTATTTTTGTTTTTTAATGGAACCAAGGCAAGTGGAAGCAAGTCCAGGAGGACAGGTTTGATGGGCTTCTTATAATAGTTTAAACGTTTTCTTTTCTTGTCAAACAAAATTGATGGAAAAAGTCATCAGTTTTTACAGCTGAACAAGAGATATAGTAAACCTAGGTTTCAAAGGTAAAGAGATCATGTTTCTCAATGTGTTTTAAATTATGTTTAAAATTAAATTCATGTAAAAAAAAATTGCTATGTCATAAAACATGACTGGTCCCATTATCGTTACAATACCACAGCGAAAGGTAAAGGAGTAATTTGGCAGTAATTTGAACTCTGGCCTTAAAGGACACAAGATAAAAACATTCCTGTTTTTTCACTCGATATGACAGTTCTATAGGTCATATCATGTTCTCAAGAAAAGACAAAAAAAAAAAATTTGCGATTATATTGACAAGACGGTGCAAAGTGATGACACATTTGCAGAATCAGCCTGTCTAACAAGACATGGTTCACGGGTGACTGAGGACACATAGCTGGTTGTGCGTTTCGTCATCTTCAAGCACTGACAAAAGTCTCAGTTGCATGGTCTTGTCTTGTACGATGTACATGATCAAACTATGTTAGAGACGAACGTGGTGTAATGGGAAGCAAGACCACAAGCATCTTTTATTTTAAATACTTGACTAAGGGGGCTAAAACTAACTGAAAACATATATTTTAGGATCAATGTTATTATTATTTTGTTTTGTGTTAGTTTGTTAAAGTTGCACATTTAAGTAAATTGTACTGCCTTTTTTAAGGGTGCCAGATCTTTAATAATCCCAAGAATATTTATAAGTAAAACTAATAGACAAACCCAAATAAGTAAATTCATACATTTTGCAATGTGGGAACTTTTCCACTCCACATATTTTTGCATTTGTAAAAAGGTGCATATATGAGAGGTGTGTGGTGGTGGGGACAGAGCCTTGTTATATAACCCTGAAAGAATAAGTAATTTGCTATTTTGCATCAGGCGTTGTTAAATTGCTTACTGACTTGAAGTAAACACAATATTCAAAAAGTGAAGGTTACTCCTGATACGAGAAACCCATTTTTCAGTGCATTAGTAGTTCTTTATTTGCTCAAGCTGTGGTTTAATGGAGTAGTGGTGTAATTTATAGCTCAGCGAAGAGTACGAAAAATGTGCTTTCTTTTTCCAGACCTTTCCTGCATCTTCACACACTTCACACGGACAGATGAGGACGTTTTAAGGGTGAGGCAGAAAGACAGAAGAAGCAGGAGGTAAAAGAATCATCATTGAGGTTCATCGCCTGCTGACAGAACAGAGACCTTGGGGTGAACAAGTTCCTTTCTCTGGAGTTTACACATAAACACATCCAGTATGCAGGTGGAAATACGGGTGTGTGAAGAGGGTAAATAAATATCCCTGCAATGGAGCTCTGAACATTTTGCAAACAACGGAATTTTTCACACAAACTTGGACTTGAACTCTGTGTGGATAAAAATAAATTCCTGCTAACAATAAAACTTGAATCCTCCTCCATGAAATATGTGATTGGAGAGTACTTTATCAACTTCAAGTAGCCGGAATCAGGTAGACTCTCTAACCACACATATTACAGTATATGAAGAAACTTTTTACTGAATTTTCAGGAAAAATAAATAAATAAAAAAGGTTTCAAATGTAAAATGTCTTTCCACTTGTGGAAAATTTCAGTATAAAAATTAGAAATACTGGACATAATACTTCCACATCATATATTCCACCAGCAGGTCTAGACGTTGTCAGTTCAGACTTCAAGACAAACCTGCAGCATCAAGCAAATCCATTAATTTCAGACCTAACATTTATCATTGTACACTGCTAACATCTAGGAAATGTACATCTGGGAAATCTCTCAATTTCACATGTTGTCATCCTATGTAGTACCCACTAGATGGCAGCATAGGCTTGTATGATAAGTTTTTATGATCCAGGGCATAAGTTTCATGACCCTATTTGCTTGAGTTGAAATCAAGCAAATAAATGTTGAAATATAAAAACAAAACAAACTAATTGGATACCTTTTTAAAAAACAAAATAATGCATCATAAATGTAAAATTTCTCCTTGGCTTTAGAGCAGCCTGGCTCCATCTTATATATTCTGATCATATTTTCTAATGTTTCTGTTGGTATTTTCACCATTTGTATTTGATTTTGCACCCGACCCTGTTAGGGACAGGGGTGAAAGAAAATGGATGGATGGATGGATGTATTTGATTTTGAGGTCCAGGCATGTAAAGTTGGAAAGGCTTCTTGCCATCTCTATAATCTTCAGCTCCTACCAGAGATATCAGGATCAAGTCAACATTCTGGCCCTCCCACTCCAAATCATTAAAATTACTTCCAGTAAGAAGAAAATGTTGAATTAAAATAATTTTTTAAACATCCATTTTACATCTGATACTCGTTTTATATTGTTTCACTATTTTTTAAGATAGGTTAGGTTTAGTGCTAAGTGATTAATATACATTTCAGTTCATTCAGTCGTTCAGATTTAGATTTGATTATTTTAATTTAACATTCATTTTTTGTTAACTTTGCTTGTGTTACAAAAGGACAAGCTTAAATGAGTTGCAACATGAGTTGATTATATTATATTATATTATATTATATATTATATTATATAAATAACTTTTAAACCTGTCCAATTGAAAACAAATTGGGATCTGTGAGGTCACCAGCAGGTGGCAATCTTCACCCAGAGAAAAAGCTTTATTAGTATGTATTTATTTATTGAGTGAAACTATAATTGTCTTAAAAATTAATTATTTTGGTATAATAGGAGCTGATTATTTATGTATATATTTTATTAACCTTAACTAGATTTTTTTTTTCAATTTACACACCTTCCAACTTCTTTTTCGATCAGCTGCCTGTGTGTTCTGTGGTGGAAGCAGTGCAGAAATGAAGACATCCAGAAAAGAAGAATAAAAGATGTTGTTTACTCTCTGATCTTTCATAACGTAGACAGCATTTACTCCTGTTATTGTTTACCATGTGGTAATCACAAGCTTAGTTCATGCTGCCAAGGTCCTCTTCTGATTTGAATATGATACAAAAGATGAAACGTTTGACCTCACATTGTCGCTGTTAATCACTCCATGTCCTCTCATGAAAATGTCTCTGACAAACGATGCACAGTCCACACGTTGAGTTCCGGGGAATGAAACAGCTCCATTACAAATGTCCCTGCAGAGCTGCAGAGCAGGAAGTTCAAAGGCGCTCTGATTGATGTACCACTGTATGAAAAAAACATTGACAGCAATAGCCCACATTCCTCATCGGGTTCGGCAGTGTCAGCTTCCTTTTCTCTCCATCCTTCATCTGCTCACCGCCCCATCCCCTCCACGATGAAAGTCGAACAAATCTGCTGACATTGATCCTGTCTCCTCGGCCGGGCTAATTTCATTCCAGCCGGAGAGAGACGGCTATCTCCAAAGATCTTGACAGACAATTGTATTTACTATTTTCTTTTCACAAGCCAATAAAGGGGGAGCAGTTATTGCATCAGATTATATGAAAAACCGTTTAATGATTCCAATTTATAACTCTACACTGAATAATGATACAGTTAAGAGCTGACAGGCCATGATAAATGAAGGCTCATATAAAACATATTTAGAGTGAAGAATGGCTGGAGATGAATTGCGCTGCGATACAAACTCATGATAAAGAACAGTAAGAGCCACTAGAAGACTTAATAATGTGCTATTCATTTTGAAGTGATTTTGCTGGTTAATAAAGGAGCACAAATTAAAAATATATTTATTGTAGAAAGATGTCTCAGAATATTACCCCCATGACGCTGCCACCCATGGCTAATCTAATCAGGGCCCATCTCTTTAGATTGAACCTTTCAACTCCTCATTTTTTTCACTCTTTGACTGCAGACTATAATGTGTCTCAATAGACATTAGCTGCTTGATGTATATACAGTATGATCTTTTTCGGTAGAATACATTACAGAGATTTGGACTCAAGTCACGACTTGGACAAAAGCCGTACTTAATTCATAAAAACAAGGCCTTCAGACTTCACTTTAAGTTGCGATCTAAAGGTTCTCTTGTACTTTCATGGACCGTCCCCATGGACGATCTTTATCTAGTTTATCAGACTTGAAAGTAACCTAATAACTGGAGATCTATTTGAGTATATACTGGTAGTGTTTCACAAAGTTTCGAGGCAATTCATTATATTTCTTGACTGTACGAGAAGCAAATGAACTTACTATCCACGATAAGTTTGCCTGTTTTTTCTTTTTATGCAACCATCAAGAAACATTTGCAGTAAGTGCTCTGATAAAGATCCATATATTTTCCTTCGTAAGAGTGTGCTGGATTTATTGAAAAGGAACATTCACAAACTGTAGGCTATCAGTGGTTGTAAATTATGCTTTCTTGTACTATTATATTTTTGACCATAAGTTGAAGTGTTTATGAATAACTTTTCTATCATTTCTGATCAAAATAAATTTACATCACACAACAAAAGAGCTTTAGGTCTGCTTTAAATGGAACATAGTTCACTTTCTGAGAAAGTCTGTCTCATTTGGACATGTAAAAGATTATGAATGCTGCTAAACACCAAACACACAGACTCCTAGAAACATGAATCTCAATTGCCTGCAAGGGAATGTGGACGCAGTTTGGTTATAGGGGGCAACATAAACAGAACATCTAGCAAACCACAGCGAGAAAATCAAATCACACTGGGCAACTTCTTGTGAAAAAGTATTTAAGTTAGAACAAATTAGGACTGACAACCTTGGAGGTCTCTAGTCACTGATACTCGTGGACACAATTCTAATTAAATTCACATATTATGGTAAAGCAATTATGAGTCTTTTACTAAATACAACTATGATAAAATGAAAGTACAGCCTGAAGCCATAATCTAATGATGCCCATTAATGTGAATACCTCAGTCTATTTCAAATTTAACAAAGCTTTTATTTAAATGTTTTTGACCCTATTACATAGCAGTTTGCAGACAGAATTATAGATGAACAATAAATTCATTATTATATGCATAGCTCTCTTTACTGGCTGCACAGTGGCGCAGTCAGTAGCACTGTTGCCTTGCAGCAGGAAGGTCCTGGGTGTGATTCCCGGCCTGGGGTCTGTCTGCATGGGGTTTGCATGTTCTCCCTGTGCATGCGTGGGTTCTATCCAGGTACTCCGGCTTCCTCCCACAGTCCAAAAACATGACTGTTAGGTATGAGTGTGCATGGTTGTTTGTCCAGTCTGTCTCTGTGTTGCCCTGCAACAGACTGGTGATCTGTCCAGGGTGTACCCCGCCTTTCGCCTGAAATGTTCACTGGGGATAGATACTAGCAGCCCCCCTGACCACACTAGTGACAAGGGTGTACAGCAAATGAATGGATGAATAAATCTCTTTATTACTACTCAGTAATTTGGAAGCGATATATTTCAGGCTCCAACCCATTGCTGTCAGATCCTTCCTCCCCAGAAATGTTGGCGTCATCATTGCTTCCTGAACAATATGGGTCAAAAAATAGGGTTGCAGTCCTTTGGTAGAACCAGCTCCCAACTCCCTCTAAAACCCTGTAAGAAGAAACAGTAACAGGCAACAGGTGGGTGGCTGAACCTGGCAAAGATCTGATTATTTTTATGTCTAAAACCAAGATGTGCTATTAAAACATTATCATAGCTGAATGATAAAAAAAACACTTAAATGGAAAACACAATACTTATTAATTATTTAATAATGTTAAAGATTTAGAAAATATTAAATTATCATCTTGTTACAACTGAAAAAGCAACTTTTGAAGACAAAGACATTCTCTAATGAACTTACTCCAGTGCATCACACTGCAGTAATTATGAAACAGAATAATGTGCAAAGCTTAAATATTGTAATAAATTAACTCAATGCATATACAGCTTATACGTTCTTATTTTTAGAACCTGTTTCTTTCCAGTTTCATTATCCTTTATTCCATTTGGTCACACTACTCTTTTCAACTAATACCTCTAGTTGAGTGACTAAAAACATTTTATGGACCTCAATAATACTTCAACAATTAGAACAACAACAACAAAAAAACCACAACAACTTATAACATTTTCCACAAAGTCTTTTTATCCTAATGCTGAGTTGTATCTCCACCCGTCTCTTCACATCTTAAGGATCAGTTATGAGACAAGCTTGCTGGTTCCCTACAAAAACCACAGATACATTTGTACATCCTTGAAGCCATGTTACCCATATTTTACATAATATTGTTCATCTGCCTAATACTTTGTACATTATACTGTACCTCTAGGCACCTCAGTCACAATTTCAGGTTCCTCCACTGTCACCAATTTAGTTTATTTTTATTGTCTTTCCAAACTGGAAAGAACATTTGAATCCAGAAAAATGTGATTTCTCTTTTTAATTGGATCAAGGAATAGACTGTTCTTGGGTTAGTATTAACTTGCATTTATTGCTCAACCCGTATAGACATTGCTCAATCAAGATAAATTATTTTTGATTTTTGAATAGCCTGGTAAAAAACAGTGCTTTGTTTAATGCTTTTGCTTTGTTCAGAAGGCCTGGACTCTCAGCTATTGAGAAACTCTGTAGAAGTTTTACATTTTAATGAATTGCTAATGTTTGCCCAGGACAGTTTGACGATATGAAGCTTACTGGAAATTGCTTGCACTATAAAAATGAAAAAGAGAAAGCCCAAGATTGTGCTCTTAGCCAGCATTTTTCTGAGTGGAATTGCACAGGAAGGCAATGGCATGGCTACCGCTGAACCCTTTAGAAGTCAACTAAAATTCTATGCAAGATGAATTCACTCACAAATCAATTTTGATTGGTTGAAGTATCTTAGCTTACATCATGCTTTTTTGTTTTGCCCATCAGAAACAGTCTCTCTGAGAGAACGCCCACTTTACACTTATTGAAGATCCAGAATCACATTACCAGAACCTCAAAGTTTGAATAAACTTGTTCATCTATTTGTCCGTTGTTTTTTAAAAGAAAAAACAAAAACATGCATTGTCCTGCAGTGTGGCACTCACAATTGTAGTCTGGTGCATATAGAGTGTATCTGTAAACACTTGTATCAAAACAAATGTGTGTATGAAAGAGTGCTAATTTAGATAGGGTTTTGCAAAAAGATATTCAATAGACACTATGGAGACACAAGGAAAACTCGGTGGCTCAGGTCCCACCAAGCAGTCACCAGGAGCGACCCGACACATACCTGAGCACCGATCCTTGGACACTGACCTCCAGGCACCAAGGGACCAGCCACTAGCATGGATAATGATGGAGGAAGGAAGCACATAAAACTAACAAAATGACACTTTGGCACAATGTCAGGCAGTCAATGTGCAGCTTGCATAACAGTGCTAAATTTTCTGTGCCAATTATCAGCCTTTAATTACAGCTACAGTATTATTGGCTAAGCAAAATCATGTGACTCATAACTGTTAAAAGGGCTTAGATGTGAATGGAGAGCAGGTGTATTAATCTGACGTTATTCCTCCCATACTCGATGAGAATATTAGAAAAAAGCCTGTCTTTTTTTCATTAGGATGGTTTAGGCTATAAGAAGATTGCCAACATCCTGAACCAGAGCAGCTGCTTATTTTAGGGTCTTTAGCATCCACCAGTTCTGCAGTAAAGTCACTTGTCACGAAGGAGAGGAAGAGCATTCCAGTAGCAACCTGTGAAACTCCAGTAAGCTTCACTCCCAAAAGAGTAAAGGCAATGCTAAAAAATAATGGTGGTGGCCACACAAACTGTTGACACTTTTAGCTCTATTTGGACATTTTCACATCAGCGTGTACTCAGTTTTGTTACCAAGGGTTTAAAGTATAATGGCTGTGTATTGAGCTATTCTGAGATGACAGCAAACTATACAGCTATACAGCTTGTATAGCTGTGGAAGCAAACTTCCACAGCTATACAAGCATTGTTTAACACTGTGTCAAAGTGCGATATCTTCAGTGTTGTCCTACGAAAATGGGGCATAATTTAATTACACAAAAAAACAAAATGGGATGACATACTGTCACAGATGAGAATGTCTCTGATACAATAGCAGCTAATTCACTGAGGATGCAGAATTCCTGCTACATTCCATATGTACAACTCATTTGTACATTTGTGTTGGTGCAGGTAACAGTATATTGAGTACTAATTAAAGCTATAAATGAAAAAGCTTGCATTTCATATATTCCACAGCTTTGAGACATCCTTGACTTGCTGCAGTAAAGTCGTTCATTAAATACAGTTTATATCATTGAAATAGATGGACTTGTGCACTTTCAGATAGTTGAATGCTGTGGGAAAACCACAAAGGAGGACTGAACCTTTTAAAGCACGGTCAAGGACTTGACTTTCTGCAGAGGTCATGGAACACAGGCTGTGAATAATATCTCCACAATTTATTTTCATTCAGAAACCAGGCATTGGACTTAGTAGATAAAATGCTCCCACATTCTTACAGGGATTAGACCCTCATTCTAAAAACACCAACATGTAACCTTAACCCTTATAAGAGGGTTTGAATGATGTCTTGATTAAGACTGCAACTATTTAAAGTGGCTTGGCAGTTTTCATGTTCATTGGACACTGCAATCGGGCTGGTGATGTTTTATTCTCTTGTATATGATTAAGAGAACTTTACATCACAACTCAAACAATAACACAACATCAAAAAACAGATCACACTCAACATGGCATTCAAACCACTGGAGAGAAGGAAAAACAAAAAACACAAATTTAATTTAAGTAAATCTCTGAAACATAATGGTTGATGTTTCAGGTTTGAAATAAGTGTCTCAGCATATAAAATGGATATGATAAAAACTTAAATAGTGTGCACATTTGCATATTTGAGTAGGAGGCCTTTTTTTTGGAATTCTCAGTTCTTAAGTTCTCAATTTAAACTGTAGAGTCAAGTTTCTTGGAAGATGAAAATTTCTGTAATCTTAGTGTTTTTCAACAGAAATCAGGGTGAATGAAGACCTTGTTTTTCCAGTTTGATCATTAATTCAAAGTGTAATAACACCACAGGACAGAAAATAAAAAGGTGAAAGACAAAGGACACCAAAGCAAAGCAGCCAGCGGTCTATAAAAACAGAGAATCTTCCTCTCAACAACCGCGTCCTTGAGATGCAGATCAACCATGATCACCTGACAGTTCAGGACATAGGAAGGGCTAAGCTCTTGTCGACCTCTTAGAGCCAGCCTAGCAACACCCTCTGTCCTTTCTCTCTCTCTCTCTCTCTCTCTCTCTCTCTCCGGACACCCATGCTCTGTCTTTCTCATCTTCACCACCTCCCCCAGGCCTCCCACCCAGACCCTCAACCCTTGGAGAACACCGCCAAACCAATGCAGTAACAAGGAGCTTCTGAATGGACCTGAACTGGCCTTTGTCTGATCCTGCTGCAAAGTCCCTTTATTTACACAGTCTTTAACGTTATATGTTTTCTTGCCGCTTAATTGCATTGGCCTTTGCTGCCCCTTGGTCAATCAATACCTCCTCTCCAATGACATCAGCCGGCCTATTCATCCAGGTGATGGGAGTTTTGTGGGAAGGTTGACAGGAAAAAGCATCTATCTATCTATCTATCTATCTATCTATCTATCTATCTATCTATCTATCTATCTATCTATCTATCTATCTATCTATCCTGTCTGTCTACCTGTCTGTGCTGAAGAACAGCATCCCCACATCAGGATCCCATAATATGTTTCAGCTTAGTAATGGCGTGATCGGGGTAATGTGCAGTTAGTTATAAATCATCACTTAAGGAGTTGCCGATATTGAGCTGGAACAATTCAAGTTAGATTCATGCCACAGTCAGCGCCATCAAAACAATGTTTTCTGAACTTTGCAAAGAGAAGGAGTTGACATGCCATCACCACTCTTGAATGAGCGTGACCAAAACATTAATCATAAGAGGTCCAATCCTCTCCTGTGTCCAATTCAGCGGTGATTCTCTAGTGCAGCACTGTGGCAATGTTTAGACAGAGCTGGGCATAATTATCTTTTTTGTGTACTTTAATAAGGAGACATCCGAGTGCTCGGATGACAGGAGTGCACATGCACACACCACCAAACTATCGTACAGTGATATTATCCCCTTCATTCTGTGTAATTAAAACATAAATAATTAAATGCCACTAACTAACGTAACTCATATGCAAATTTAGATGATTTAGTGAGTTGAAGAACACAAGGATTTTTTTTTTTTTTTTTTTTTTTTTTTGCCAAATGGGGGCCATTTAAAGCTGACCTTTGGAAATGTTATTTTGAATGCAATGTGATGGCGCTGTTTAATTTGAAGAGGTGCTTATCCCAAAGTCAACATCTTACTTCTGTTTTCCTGACGCACACTCAGTCACCATATATTAGGCAGTAGCCTGGCAACCACAAGAGTACAGCCGAACCAAATGGATATGTTTGCAATATGACAGGCCCAGTGCACTCCTTACTGCTGACCTGCCTGCCATTTTGTTTCTGTCCTGTGAAGGTGTCAGTGATAAACGTTACCTTGTCTCAGCAGGTGTGCCTGTATGGAGGGCCCTGCGGCACGGAAGGGGTCACCAACCCCAACAGTTTTTTTCCCCAGTTATTTGAATAATGGGCCATTAGGACGGCTGGATATCCGATGTTAAAGTAGCCGTATGTGTCTCCTAGATAAAAGACATAATTACCTGAAAGAGGGAGGATGTGTTGGTGCACACTTTTCCTCAGCTGGGCTGCAAGGCTCAGAAACTGGCACACACTCCTGCCATTAGATGGCGACAGAGGAAAAGAATATAGATTTTTTCTGGAGGTGGAAAGACTTATAATGGATTAAATACACAAATAGCGGCACAAATGTTCTGAAAATGTTAAAGCAGGAACACAAACTATATCTTTGAAAAGAAGTTTTGAAAAACTTTCAGATTAGTTAAAATTTGGGACATTTAAGTACATTTAAGTTGAATGTGCTTTGATTCTTCTACTTATTTTCTGATACATGTTTTTTTTCAGATTTAGATTATATTTATAAAAACTGATTATAGTTTTCACAATTAATATTTTACTAGAACACACTGTTCATATTTAAAGCCATTTTTAATATTGTCTTTGTTGAATTTCATAGTATTATGATAAAGAGAGAGTTGGCAATTTGTTTTCACTCACATAATCCCTCCAACAACAGTTGTTGCCAGACAATTTTCCTTACTTCTGGAAGTTCTAAAACAATTGTTTTGACTTTTGGCAGCTAATTTACTTCCTGCCTATGATGCTGGTGGTAAATGTCACTCACAGCCACGTACAAGAGGAAGTCAGTAAAACATCTAAATAAACAAACATAAATAAAATATTTTGAACACATGTTCTTTCAAGTGCCTTCTACTGATATATAAAGAAAATTTTATCCCATTCATCTTTTGATCATAAGAAGAGTGGATGTAAGCATGGCAACAATTCCTGGCCCGAGCATAATACATAGACAGCACCATGCTTTGTGTCCATAGCTTTGCTGTTTATTCTATATCCCTTGCTATTCCCATACAGCTTAAAACTAACAGATATTTTGGATCTTCTAGAACTGAAGAAACATCAAAATGATGCCTTCTACATCACTGTCATTCTTACAATAGAAACCCTCCCGTGTTTCACCCGTCCTAAAGGTGATTCTTTACACAAAGTGTGGTATATGCACTGAATGACGCAGTAATATGACGCCACTTCTGAAACTACGTTAGGACAGGGCTAAGGTGTACTGTTTGGTCTAGTGAAACAGATGTAGATTTGTTCATACTAACATTTTCACTTGACTCTGCCTCATTGATGAAACAACCAAATGAGGTCAAAGGTCACTTGGCAGATTAAGACAATGACATCTGCAGGATGTAAGCATTGAATAAAATTTTTCTGAACACTCTTGTAACACTCTTTGTTATAATAGACTATGCATGTCATGATTTTTTAAAATGTTTTTATATCTATAAATAGGCCAGATTTGTGTAATTTAGACTATGCCGTTTCCCACCAGCAACAATTGTTGCCGAGTATAAAACCTACATTTTCACTAACATAACCAACATAAAATGTAATAATACATAAATATCATGTGGTAGGGAGGTCCAAAGATTGAAATGCATGCATGCATGCACTTATTTTGCAGGAAAAAATTTGCAATTATACGGTTTAAAAGGAGGAAAAGTTGTCCTTTTTTATCATCATTGTGGATCCTTATTGCCTTTCAGAAACCTGGTTCAAGAGAGACTTGCCTTGTTTTCACCGAAAACGTGGATACAAAATTTAGAGTAGTATTCATATGAATTACAAAGATTGCCAATTAAAGATGAGTTCTTTATCATTTATTTGCCCTTGGGTTTTTATTCCTCAATTGCTATCACCTTATAAAAGCATCCTTTTAGGGCAAAGAATAGAAGCCCATTTTCATGACCTCCTCTAATTCATTTCCATCCATCTTCACTGCCTCAAAAAAAGTTTTCACCTCTCCACAAAACATGTTATTTGCCATCATGAGCCTTGTATAAAGAAAATATCTACATGTTAATTACCCAAATATGTTGGCAACCCATCTGCAGAAAGCCATTGAAAGTACTAAATTGTGTTTTCTCCTTTTCGGCTTTCATTTTGGACACATTGTTAATCAAAAGGCTTCAGAAATGTGCAGATGGGTAATCCTTATGTTTGCAAGGAGCAGCTTGGTTCAAGGTGACTGTTTCATGCTCCCAAGCCCTTCTGTTTCTCCCATTGTGTTACTTTGGTTACATATCCTGATGGGCTGTTCACTGTACCCAAATAGGGACTTTGCTTGCACACATGCTGACTCCCACATAGAAAAAAATAACTCACACAGTTGTAAAGATTCATGCACTCTTCTTTACATGCAGCTGAAGCTATAACCCCAGTCTTACGACTGATTTTTATTTTTGTTTCATTAATTAGAGTCAAGCTTTAAGGTATAAAAAGTGTTTTTTTAGAGTAAGGGAATAGTTTTCTTGCCTAAAACATGAATAATAAAGCAAAAAATAAAAAGCTGAGAGTTACAACACAGCAAAGCAGTTTAGGGCTGATGATATAAAACTGAATGCTTAACCTTTTAGATTTTATGTGGCACACTGACATAAAATGGAATATTTTTTTTTTTAATTAATGGGGATTTTTTTGTGCACATAACCAAATGTTAAACAAGTCGAGGAAATTTGTTTTAAGGACATTTTCTCATCTTTATGTGATGCATGTTTTTCTCTGTATATATGCTGATTTGGTTTTGACATTTAAAACATTGGCTTTTCAGAACTACTTTATGAATCTTAAAACTTAAGCCAATTTCAAGACCTGAAAATTTAAAAATGAATTGATTTCAAAAATATTTCTTTTCAATTTGACTCCCTTAAAAGAATTTGACTTGGGGACACTCATATGATCATTTTACATGTACTATTGCTATCAATTTGCACTACATTACAGAGTAAAAGACTTAAAATGGAAGGAAGTTCTACTTGCAATGAAACCGTCTGTTGCTCTTATAACTTCAGGAAGACTTTATTGTGTCATGCATACAACAGTTGCATTTCTTCATGGTTTTGTCATGTTTCTTTTTGTTTTGTTACTAAATGTATAATTTGTCATTATGCATTTTTGTTGTGGTTTTTATCTTGCTCCTGAGTTTGTTAAAAATTTGTTTAAGCTTCATTGCTCAAAGGCACATCAATACAAACCAATGAAAAAAAAATCCACAATTTTTCCCATTCCTTACAAACCCATTGGTGCGGCTGTCTTTGCAGAATTAGCATATCCTGAAACAAAAGTAAAGCGTATGATTTGTTCTTCAAGTTGAGCAGAGACTCAAGGAACTTAATATCACAATGTATTTGTGGTTTGTTGAACATTGATTAAACAAAAACAAACATTAGATTTTTTGAAGAGTTAGGAATCTCACCAGAGGCTTGTTACCATGACATAACAGACCATGACAATGGTTTGTTTACATTTCAAGGTAGTGAAACAGAGTGTTCTCCCAGTAGAGAAGGTGAGAGAGATGGACTGCACTCACAAAGAGAATCGTTTTGCATTTATACTTTAGAAAGACAAAATCCAAAAACATCAGTTCATGTGAATAAAACAACTTTTGCAAGGATAATATTGAAACTCACCATTAACTCCCACATTTTCTGATCAACTTAATAAATTATTTGATTTTAATTCTTTATGAAAGCACACATTCTTAATTGTTCCTTTAGATATAGCTGGAAGACTGGTTCACAAGTTTAAAGTTAAAGGAGCAGTAGTTATATCAACTCGATGTACCAGCAAGAGAAAGTTAAGAGATTCTTGAGGAGGCAACTTATCAAGTTCTCAACTGACTGCAGAAGACAAGCAATTAGATTTAGTGGTAGCAATCATGTAGGTTTAAGTTATCACAGTAAGCTGCAAACTAAGCATTAAAGGGTCACTGCCTGAACTCCATGTTGTATTCCACTACTAAGACACGTGCTCATAAAAGGTTAGCCTGAAATTGTTCAAAGTCTAGAAATAAACTAGGAGATCAAAAGACTCTATTATGTGGCACTGTTAATTAATATTCTAAGTTGACAAACCTAAGGAACA
Organism: Poeciliopsis paucimaculata; assembly: GCA_903067055.1. Classification (NCBI taxonomy): domain Eukaryota; kingdom Metazoa; phylum Chordata; class Actinopteri; order Cyprinodontiformes; family Poeciliidae; genus Poeciliopsis; species Poeciliopsis paucimaculata. Next base: position 27,039 of record CAEGAD010011957.1, read on the forward strand.
GCAAAATGTCTAAAGAAGCGAATATTGAAGCACAGCTGTGGCTCAGCGATTCTTTGGGGCTGTTTTGCATCCACAAGATACTTGCAGAATGTGAAGTGACAGAAGAGCACAATCAAGTATGAGAAAATTCTAGGATAAAATGGTGGCAGTGAAGAAGCCTTAGCTTGAGCGTCATTGGACCTTGGCTTTTTTTCTGTGAGATGTCTTGAAAAATAAAAAGGAGCCTGTCATAGTTTCCTTAACTTGAACTTTTTAGAACACTTCTGGTGGAATGTAAAAGAGTTGACTGCCAAACAACAAAGAAAAAAGAATGTAACTAAACTGGACATGGCAAGGGTGAAGCAAATCCTTAGATTATTTGTTAACCTCATTGTTGTTGTAAAATACAGGAGAAACTCTCCACTTGAAGTACCGACAAGAACTCATTCTATACTTTGTTTTCTCAGCTTTAATTTCTGGTTGCTTAATAAAGTTCAAACACTTGAGTCGCTCTGTTGGATTTTTCGTACACAAAGTGAAATTCTAAGATTTCCTGTGTTACCTTTGCCAAAGAGGTTTTAGAAATGTATTTCATGGAAAGATACATTTGTAAGAATGAACGACCTTCCTGTCTCCCTTTTATAATTTCAATTTGTTTTGTCAATCTTTGGGTTTCTATTGAAAAACAAGAGTTATATTCATGCAGCCCTGCTTCAGTGGACACACTGTGGAAGGTAACAGACGATATCTTTGTAATGCTTTGAAACCTTTTCTCAAAAGCCGTTCTGTTCTACTAAAGAGAAGACGCGAGGCCAACCTCGGGTATGATCTATCCTTGACTTATGCTCTGATTTTTTGTTTTGGAGAATAGAGATGTTGGAAGATTAAAGTAACTGAACTACTGCTATCAGTATTTCTTAGCTTTAAGTTTTCACAGAAGATTCAAAATATCTCCCACAGATTTACACAGACTGTGTGCATTGACAGACTATCAGAGCTGATCCACTTTAAGACTCGTCTGAATTCATTTGCAGGTCTTAATTCACTCACAATTTGATTTGAAAGGGTTTTTCAAAGACCTCTCCAACAGAGAATGCTTCTTACTGTAAAGGTGGTGCAGCTACTCACAGCTAAATGACCTTTTTGTCTCTAAACCTGTGGCAAGATGCACCTCTCACAGCAGCACCTTCTCTAACCAAAACATAAAACTGAATAACACCACCACCATAACAACCAAGACCCATTTCTACTTTTAGGAAAATTATGCAAGTTATATATTATACCAAAAGGATCATATGTATATGATCATATATATGAAGGATCATATATTTACTTAACATATGTAGAACATATGTTAAGTTTTTTCCTTAAATAGCCCTATCAACTTGCACAGATTTGGACTGTGACATATATGTCATGTTAATATTTAGATATTAGGAAATGAATTCCCTAAGCATTTTCTTGCTTATTGACACAAAATTTACTTTTTATTTGAAACTTCCTAACATGTATGATGTTTTTTCTGGTCTAGATGTCCTTCATCTCCAGTCTGAGAACCTCCACAGTATTTTCTGCACAGCGTTTCTACTTTCCTCAATGAACGCGAGTTCAAATGGAGAGGAGAATAAGAATTCACCAGTAAAACCTTTGTAACTGCGGTAAAATTAAAAGTTATTATTATTATTGTCATACTACAACATCACCTTCAATCCCAAGTAAGATCTTCCTCCAGTTGCCACTGCAATGAACATTGCATAAAATCATGAAGAATTTCATAGGATGAGTAGCAGGCCCAGATTTTTAATAATGGGGATAGCTCTTCTGAGTCGGGTTTGTCCCTAAAAGATCCAGTTTGCTCATCAAAGGAGTTGTATTCATCTGTGATGATATCTAGGCATGATTTCTGCCAAACATATCATGCCAAGAATGGATTCTCCAATACCTGTCCTTCATAATTCCATTTGACAAATCTAAACTGACATTTTGAGATACCAATAAGACCTGAAATCTAATTTGTGATGTGTTGTGTTCCACTACTGGACAATTTGCAAATATCAGGAAATTGAGAACAATGCAAGAATGATAAACTCATACACAGCTAGAGGCCTATTAGTATTTCTATTTCTTCAACCATGGTGTTAATATTTCAATCACTGTTAAATTCTTGTGCACTATTTAAATTTGCATGTTCCAATATCAACTACGACATTTCTTATGAGGTGAACTCAGCAGGATTCAAAGTCTTTGCAGATAAAAAAAAACAAAACAAAACAAACAAAAAAAAAAAAAAACAAGTACACAAGAGCACAAATGTTGTACTACATTGGATCTCATCAGCATATTTGGGGCATGGTATCCTGTATGTGCATCTAAGGGTTAAAAAACTTTTATTTTGCCAAGAAAATTGTTGCCCTTCATGGTTGGCTTTTGCTTTCCAGGGTTGATTTGGCCTGCATGTGGTTCTGTATCTAAATCATTGGATTCACATGTATCTGAATTGCTAGACCCATTTGGTTCTTCACTTACCAAATTTTCGTTGGGGATATAATTAAGGTGTTTGTGATCTACATTTAAGATCATTCAACAACTCTCCAATTCTCTGTCATGTCCAGTGATGAACTCTAATGCATCTTGAAAACTATATTGTTAATATTTTTCCATTTTACAAAAAAGACAATAAACGGGGTAAATGGGAAAGTGACTTGAATAAAGCTAAGGTAAAGTTTGATCACATATTAGAGTAATTTTATTTTATTTTTTTTCATACTGACATAAATGTATGACTTAAAAAGAAAAATAGAGAATATATTAATCTAAAATATCTGAATAAGCTAAATTGACTAAGCGGGTGATTAGTTATCATCTTATTGTGACAAATATGTCACATTGAATTTCTCTTTACAATTAAGAATTTAATGCCTGATAGGACATATATGTCACAACAGTACTTGACAAACCTATTTTCTATCAAATTGTTTTTATAAATGCTGTCAAACCAGGTTATATGTGGGAAAATACAGCTTATCTGAGGATTAGAGTTGTTGAACTGGTGGAAACTCACTTTTGCTAAAAGAAAACAGTTTCCTAAATCACCTTATGGTCACATGAGTTAACCAGGTGCACCAATACTTTGAAAATGGTGTCTTCAGTACACAGAGTACCTCACTGCTCACTGCAGACTGTTCAGTAAATGCTTATTGAGGACTCTGTGTTAAAAGTCAACATTAAACTTTAAAAATAGTTAAGAGTTAAGATGGTAAGTTAAGTTAAAAATAACATTTTATATGAATCAATGTCTATTCACCCTCAATATTGGACAAAGCTGAAGAGGATAAAACAAGGTCAGTCTTGTCAACTGATAAGCAAAGCAAACAGAGATTAAGAAAATCTGCTAACTGCAACTAGTCAAACTAAATAAAATCTAGAACTTGTCAAGTGACTGTTTCTCAGCTGATAAGTGGAAAGTTGCTTGGATGCTCCAAATTACAGCAGTAATGTAAAACGTTTGGGAGAAAATGATGGTACTTAAAGTTTTCAAACTTATCAGATATTTAATGAACAGAGCAAGAGGTTTAGGGAAAGAACAGGTGAAAATAGGGCCCGTTATGGGTGAGACAGTCTCAGAAAGAAGTGCTCCTGGCCTGTGGAGCACTAGTACTTAACAGGAGCACCTCCTCCTCAGTTCCTCTCTTTGCTTGGGGAACTATCGCTTTTGCTCCAAAAGTGGTTATATCCATCTGGAGATCTCTCCTGGCATCAGTTTTGGTGATACCACGATGCTACTATTGTAAAAATGTAAAATAACCTTATAAAAAACATTTATTTAAACGGTTTTAATTAGCCGGTCACCTCAGAACCAGGTGACCTGCTTGAAAAAAGTCACTAAGAATGAAACTCTCCAAAGGACATTCATAAAGAAATGAATAACTTAATCTGATATATTTAGCAAAACATGAAATGGAGCTATAGCTCTGAACTCTGGCCAAAGAAGAAAGTGGAGAAGATTTGCATTGCAAGGCCTTTTCACATCCACTCCTATGAAGATCTGACTTCTGCTTGGACCAGTACACTTTAAAGTGCTTCATAAGAAACATCCTATATGTCAACGGGAGTGTAAAGTTTGTCAAATACAGTGTTGTTTCTTTAAAACTAACAGAATAAATTGCCAGTGGGAGATTTTACCCAAACAATTTCAAGAGTATAAAGAAAAACATCTTAATATGAGAAACATGGTTTATTTTGGATGAAAAAGAGAGATCAGAGAGTTTCTGGAGATTATAGGTGAAAACTTCATCGTTGATTTACACTACAGTGGTTATAACAGCAATATAGAGTTTCTACCTTGAAAGATAATTGAAGTCCACAGCATAGGAATCGACACCTTTACGAGACCCTTTTGCTTGTTGAAGTGACATAAGTGCATAATGACAAAGCTGCCTAAGATCAAGGTACCTTTAGAGACATAAATCTGATCCTTGCTTTTCAATTTCTTAACAGTACTTACAGCAAGTATGTCTTGAAGGATAGGCCCAGCCAGTTTTTTCATATGTGTCTTTGGATTTCCGTAGCTATAGCACCCATATTATCCTGGATTTCTAATGGCATCTGACTCAGTCTGATGGTTCTTAAGAGAAGATTGTGATTATTTTGGTCTTCATCATTATTTGTGGCTAAGAGGTTTTCACACGTCTTACCCAGCAGGGCCTTTTCTTTTAGAACTGCATGCCACCTGGACCAACAGGCTTACAGAACATGTCGGGTGGCCCATGACCTCAGCAGCAGCATTTAAAAATGGCCATATGGCTCCTCAAGGTTGAACATTGACCTCGCACCAAAGGCTTAGCTCTGAAAAAGAGGTGTTCGAGTATAAAGTTATTCATGTCAAGTAATGCCCACAAAACCCTTCCTTGCAACCCATAAATCTGATATTTTGATGGAAAATACCAGACATTTTATGGTTGCCCTTGATGAAGTTTTTCTTTCTTTCACTCATTTAACACTTGGGCAGAACTCAACACTTTCACACTCATTGTTCTGTTTCTTCTTTTCATCCTCAGTTTGTAATAGCAGGGCAAAAATGTTGAGTTTCATCACCATGCACTCAACTGCTCCTCAAATTCACAATGTCCTGTTGTCATCTGAGAGATGGGCTATTTCACAACTCTGCAGAATTGGGCACTTTGTTGGAAAACAACTCAGTTCCCCTTACTAAGAGCTAAAAACTGCCATCTACTTGCCTTAATGCAGAGGACTTTGTGATCTAAAGCTCGGTGAGTGCATGTATTTGAGAGAAAAAATTACCCAAGCCTTTCATGCGGATCGGTCTGCCAATGATCGCGTACGAGAACAAGTGTGCCCTTAGGTTTAATTAAACTTTTTTTTTTCAAAGTGTATCTTCCCAGTGAAATCAACTTCATCCATTCCTGCATTTGTGTGTCGAGAAGCTTGCCCTCTTTTAGTCCTCCTTGAGCAGTCGATACATTAAAACTTGAACTGATTGATTTCAGAATAGCTGTGGCATCAGTGTTCTTACAAAGCTATTAACCACATCTGAAGTATGTTAGTCATCAAGCTCTGGGCCTGGGATTGATAATAGCTTGACCGCCAAGGCCTATCTTACCCATCCTTTTGCAGGAGGTCTTGTATTTAGCACCTAGAGCACTTGTGGCACATCTCAAACAGCGCAGGGGCATTCATAGAGCGGCTGAGTGGAAAGCTTTTTTTCACATTTGTCTCAACCTCATGAATACATTCCAACTCTAACTAACTGCGTTGCCTTAATGTGGAATTTCAAAGAAGGTATGAGGCCAATTTATTTATATGTATTCTCAGCATCTTAGTGATACTCTTGAAGACAGCAGTGGTGGGCATGATAATCTCTGTCTTTCATCAGCAAAGTGGCCCAGCACAAAACCCATCAGTAGTGTATTCTCTATTGATTGATGGCCGCTCCTGCTCTACTAGGCAACAACATTATCATCATGCATAGATTCCAGGTTGCCCACAATAAAATCATTGTCTTGATTTGAGGTATTCACTCTCAACGTGTCATTATTGCACAATTGGTGTTTGCCTCATATTGCTTTCTTCCTGCCTGGATGATTACCTGCATTCCCCGCCATCATCTTTACACATGTGAGGCAATATTCACACAGAAGAAAAATGTGGCCTCTCCTCTGCTCATCTTTAGAAGCAACAGGTGTGAAGTTGACTTAAGGAGACCTATTTTAGCTTGGAAAAAACATTCCAAATTGTACATTTCTTTCAAAATGTGAAAATACTCCCATAACAGGTAGATGTGCAGTAAGCAGGACTGGGTAAAAAATATATTATAGTTAGGAAAACAGGAGAAAAAGCCCTTGAAAAGTCGACTCGAATCATCAAAATGTGTTTTAACACACATCAACATTGTTTGGCTGATTGACTGTTATAAAAAAATAAATAAATAAACACATAATAATAATAATAATAATAATAATAATAATAATAATAATAATAATAATAATAATAATAATAATAATAATAATAATAAACTCTGCTTAACTCATTGTTCCAGGTGTTTCCATTGTGGATGTTGCCAGTATGTGTTAGTCGCATGGCCCTCCTGGGAGCTGACCTGGTTATCAATCATTGTATCAGGGTATCTAATGTAAACGCAACTGTGGTGTGGATAACATGCCACATCTGCTCTTTAGACTGCGCCGCTTCTTGGTTACCAAGCGATTTATTAGAGCGCCCTGGGTGAGGAATAATAGGTGGCGGCGTAAAGACCAACCGGCAGCGCTTCCATAGCCGTACAATTATCTCTTAAAAGAAGCTGTTGTGACAATATCGTTTACCATCATTGCGCACCGGATAGTTCCGTGTCCCCCAAAAACATCTCGAGAGGAGAAAACTTGCCATGTGGGTTTAAAAGCACCGTGCTCTGGAGGGGGATGTTGTGTTTGCGCTCAGGGCCAATTTATTGCAGATGAACATATGGCCAATATTTTGTCTCACGTCACACCAAGGGGGAAAACAAACACCGCACAATGTTAGCGAGTCAGCAAGTGCACAGCCACTTGGCCAGCTATGCAAACGCTCTTTGACAATATGAGAAGAGGAGCACTTGCTTTCTGGGTATATAAACCACATCAGGCTTATCTCTGCACGCACTCCTGACTCCCATTTGGAGATATTTCATTAACTCTGCTGCGCTGTCCTAACGCTGCCAACACAGAGACACCTTCCAGTTTAGGTAAGCGCAATGGCTGCTCCAGTCAGCTTTGCACACCGTCATTTGTGATTATTCATCTTCACGGAGACAACTGGTTTTCTTTGTCTAGTATTTCTGTTTTCTTTTATTAATAATTTTGAGCTACATACACATTGATAAGAAGGACCCTGATCAGGCTGCATTTTCATTCTGTCTTTGGCCAGTCTGTGTTTGGTATAGGCCCTTGGTTTTACGGCACAGTAGCTACTGGTGATCATTACGCACTCACCTGAGGAGTCCATGCTTGGTTGGGCATTATTATTGAGATCAGAATGGCCTGCACCTTCGAAGGCTAATGGTTCTCAAGGGTACTGATGTGGGCAAACCTACAACAAAAGTAAAACCTAATCCTAACAAACAAAAATAACTCGTTTATGCAGATTAAAGAAAAGCAGGCTTTCTGCAAAAAAAATACAAAATAAAACGTTCCTTTGGTGATTTAGATCAGAGTCACAATTTAAGTAACTCAAAATGCGACTGCACCTTAACGTTATTATTCAGACTTTTTTTTCTGTAATTAATCAAATTAACTTTGGAGATAGGTTGTTACCGAGAACAATGAGCGTCAGGTTTCTGGATTATTTTGCTAAATTATAACTTAATCAAGTTAGCATTTACGCCTCTAAAAAATATCCACGTTCACATGCATCCAGTGACAAAACATGAGGAAGGGATTGAAGGTGTTTTTAAACCCATTTTCTTTGTTTGCTATTTGATTTGTATTTGTTCTTTTTTTCATTCGTTTTAAATCAATTTTATTTGAGAATGCAGAATTGATTTATGGTCTTGATTAGTTGATAATATATCTCAAATATCAAAATTTAAAACAAAAGTTGATCTCCCACCATACTAAGGAATAAAATATTAGTTACATTTTTCCCCCTTTTGTGATGTAATCAAGTCAGATACAGTGAGAGAAAAATGACCTTTTCCCCTTTATTCAGGTCTTTGAAAACTTTCCAAAGTGGAGATCAAGACTTTATAACTCAGCTGTATATGTACTGCATTGCATTGTATAACTGTTAGTGAAATAAAATTGGACAACTGGATAGTTTCTTTAAATGAATGATGAAACATAAAAAAAAAAATAATAATAATGTGCCTTGTGCGGTTCAATGACCATAACCTCACCACCTACTGCCTTATGCGCCTGTACAACCGACATATCGTTTCCTTCAAATTGTTTAATCTAATGTTCACCCCCTGTTGTTTCTTAATTTTGCCGGTAGAGACCGCTAGAGCTCTACAGATGTCAACAGCTGTTAATGTTATTACCACTCTCACAAACAAGACAACTCACAAGGAGGATAAGTTATCTTGTTTCTTGTGCCATTCAGAAGCAGCCACGTCAAAACCCTCCTAAAGAAAATATTTTATTTCATTTCTATACTTTTTAGTGTGTTGTTCATTATGGCATTAATATCGTCCTGTTACAAGTAATGGTTGCCCCTTTGAATAGGAATCTGAGTCCCCCCTCCCCCGGGCGCCCCATAAGTGCCAGTGCCAGTGCGACACTGAAAAAAGGGAAGTGATTAAAAAATAATAAGCGTCTTTTTTTCAGCGATTCGTCTTTACACACACAGGGGAAAGATTAGGGCGAATGGCTCAGCGTGGCATGAAATTCGGCGTTACAAAAAAACTGGTGGTTTAACAAATGAAGGCATCTCCTCGGGTCATGGGCGCGACTCCATAATCTCGCACTGGCATGTTTAATCATTATAGAAACGAAGACGAATAAAGCTTCATTTTTTTCTTTTTTTCTTTCTTTTTTTTTTTTTTTTTTTTTTTTTTTGCCTGGAAGGGAAGAAAGGCTGGCTTTCTGAGGAATAAAAACGTAAAAAAAAAAAAAAAATAAAAAAAAAATCTTCCCCTAAAGCAAAGTGTCCCTGGGCCATCTTGGCCGCAATAAATAAAGCAGCACCCGACTTTACCTTCCTTTAATATATTGGCTTTTAATCATAGGAGGGCTTGTCACTCTGTTCATTTATCACGGCTGCCCTGAGGCAGGCGGGGTTACCTTTATCAAAGCCCAACTCCTTCCCTCAGGCGTCCCAACACGCTGGAACTCAGCGATTAAAAAGGGAAGCACTGATCAACATTATTATAGATCCGCCTGCGGCATTCTTATTTGCGCTTTCAATCGAAAGATGTATTCAATCAGGCATATAAAACCCCCTTTCTTTACTTATTTGAGAACAATCGTGGGCATGAATTTTTAGGAGGGAATTATAATTAATCATCCGGGATTCAAGTTTTTTTTATTATTATTATTATTATTATTATTATCATTATCATCATTTTTGAGGGAGGATTTGTCCGACATATTAATTGTTTTTTTTTTCTTTCTTTTTTTTGTTTTTTTTTTTGAATAAGTACTGCATTGAATGAAAACACAACGAGCTTGAACACTGATCCAGTCTGCTCTGCAGCTAACATTAAAATGGGAACAATGGTTTTTGCGTAGAGACAGCAGGAATGATCACATGAAACAAACAAACAACAACAAAAAGAGAGATTGCTCTTGTGCATGCACTCTGAGCAGTTTGCTGCACAAAAAGTAATTTGAGAAATTTGGTCCTACACGTTTCTGCAGCGAAGTGATATAATACAGCAACTTTGCACCTCTCTCTTATTGTCCTCTAAATCCTGACACATCTGCACCTGAGAGGCCCTTCCTAAGCACTATGTTCTGTGAGGAGTTGCACGGTTTTCACAGAGATATAGCTGCAAAATCACTTTAACTTTGAGACTATGACGCAGACTGCCTGCATTTTTTTTCCTTCCCCAATAATAGTGAAAAAGAAAAAAAAGCCATGAGAAACGCAGCACGTATCTGTTACAATGCATAGCAATTTGCACAAAATTAACAATTTGTTACTGTGTACGTTTTAAAATGTTTAGCCTATATATATATACTCTGAATGCAGCTTTTGCGCGTTCAATATCTTATATGTTAAACTGGAAGCGATTTCCTGTCAAGTCGTCCTCTTTTGCAAAAAAAAGAAAAGGAAAAAAAAAAAAAAAAAACAGTCTGGACACTGGCCACTGTCACAGAGGCGAGAGGCCTGTTTGAACTACCTGCGAAAGTAAACAGGTAAACACAGTGCGATAGGCTCTCCAAGTGGAGTGCGTCCACTTAGCCAGTGCACATTTACCTTTTCTTTAGGAAACCCTCGGCTCAATTGATCAAATAGCAGCTTGGTATATCCCCAGCAACTGAGCAGAGTCTGCAGCCCAGTGCCTTAAAACGAAAACCCACCGCAACTCCCCCCACCCCCTTCCTTGTCACCGTCGCGGGATGTCACGGGTGACAACCCTGGTTGCTCAAACATACCCTGATTTGGCTCCACGCACTTTTTAAGGCACAGAGTAAATCTCAGCGAAATAAAGCCCCGCATGGGCCAAGAGGGTTTCCTGATGAGGCGCACGCATTGAGTCCCATGCTGCCTGCCTGGGCCGTTCCCCCGTGATGCGTGAAGCTCCCTGGGTGTCTGCTGTGGGTTTGCATGTCCCTTCACAGTTCGGATTTAGCTGTGCAGCATTACTCGCTGGATCAGGTCAGTAACCTCTCTCTCCCCCAGCATGGAGAGGCTCAGGCTCAGCTCCAGTTTGTCCATGCAGCTCGCTCAGCTCAAAAGAGTCTTTGTGGGATGTTGAGACTTGTGATTAATTCTGTTAAGTCCGGTAAAATATTTACCTCAGGCCCACGCTCTACTGTGAGAACAAAGAGTGATTGAAGGCAATATTTAAACTATTATTATTATTATTATTATTATTATTATTATTATTATTATTATTATTATTATTAATATTATTATTATTATTATTATTGCTGATTATATATGTATGTATATTTATAATAATAATAATAATAATAATAATAATAATAATAATAATAATAGTAATAATAATAATAAATTACTGCAACTCCCCAAGTTTGATTGGCTCTTCTGCTACATTCTGCTGAGCTACAAGGAACTAAAAAGACACAATAGTTGCTGCTTTCATAAAGGAGACAGACTGTGTTCCTAAGTCCGTGTGTTCAAGCAATATGTGTGTATGTTGAGATGAAGGACTTTCCTTAATATTGTGGAAGGATCCTGGAATTGAATGAAGAGATAGTCCATTGGAAGCAGTTGAATGCCATGACAACTACGAACAATCTCAGATTTATTCCAAACAGTTAGGAAGCATTGTGCGCGGGGCGTCAATCATCCATTATTTCGGGCCCTGAAATAAATGCAAAAACTGCGGCCGGACAAAAGCTTCCAACGGGAGCCGGACATTTGTCTACATTTCCCCCATTGTCTGCAGCTTAGCAATCGGTTTGTATTTGTGTTTGCCCGGGCCCGACCACCCAGGATGCGCGGAGGACCTGCTGAAAAACGCCGCAACATTGTCACCCACATCACATAGCCCTACTGCATGAGGAGGCTGAGGGAAGAGAGCGAGACGGGAGGGTGGAGGGGGGTCGGGGGGAGTGTTGGGGAGGAAAATAAAGTTAGCAACAATGATACTCAGATTTCACAAGGGGGAAGAAAAGAAGCAAGATGGAGCAACTCAAATGAAGCTGGACTGGCTGAAAGTAAATATCACACCGGAGAGATTTATCATGAAAAATGCAATGAGAAAGAAAGGTGTGTAGGTTTTCCACAATATGAACCATCACAAATAAAAGTAAATAATATTTGTTATTATTATTATTATTATTATTATTATTATTATTATTATTATTATTATTATTATTATTATTATTATTATTATNCTGTTATTATTATTATTATTATTATTATTATTATTATTATTATTATTATTATTATTATTATTATTATTATTATTATTGCAGATGAGCCTTAAATGCATGTTTAGCGTCTAGTTTTAGTTTCAACACATCCTCTTGCCCTAAGCTGTGGCAAAAATATTGACTTAAAGGGTTTACATAAATTATCCACTATTTAAACGACTCTTTTTCTTTTCTTTACTTTTTTTGTTTTTGTTTGTTTTCTCTTAAAACACAATAGTCCCACCCCGTCAGAAATGATGGAATTGTGAGTAATTTTATTTTTTTATAAATATATAATGTAGAAGTAACAGGCGAAAGCTTCTCTTGGATCAATTTGTTAGAACGGGCCTTTTTAAGTATTGTGAGAATAAAGCTACTTGGAGGTTCTTTGTATGTAAATAGGGTATAAAAAAGGCCCTCCCCGTCTTTGTAATTAATTGACACGTTATACCACTCATCATGCGCTGAAGCACCAATGGTAGAGGCTCGGATCTCCCCAAAACCCACAATTTCACATCTGCAAACACTGTCTTCATCCACTTGACTCCTAAGACCCGCCCACACGTGGCCAACCTTTCGCGTTTTTTAATGCTTTTTCACTGCAGGTTCATGTGTTGAGACCAACCTTATATGGACTGATCAGGACAAGGTAATGGCTTATTTCCCTCTAGCACCCAGCAGTCGCACAGTATCCATGAGCCGCATATAGCACTTCAGCCACTTTGGCATCCTTCCTGGACTTACAGAGACCGACTCCACTGCTTCTTGCATTGCTCACAGGCGATGGTTATCCACAGAGGCTGTTTTGACTGTACTTCAGCGTAGAGCGATACTTACTCATCCACATTTTTTCTCTGCTTTTTTTTTTTTTTTTTTTTTTTTTCTCTCTCATTAGTTTTTTTGTTTTTCTTCCTATTCTCACAACAGCGGATTGTTACGGGGGAAAAAAAAGCTGCTGCAAGCAACTTTTCCCTGCATATTTCCCCCCCTACCCGAATATGTCGTTGACCAACACAAAGACGGGCTTTTCTGTAAAGGACATTTTGGACCTTCCTGACACGAATGACGAGGACGGATCTATCACCGGAGCGGAAGAAGACACGGAGGGATCGGAGACCGCATCCACGACGAAAAACGGTGGAGTTTTGGTGCAAAGTCCTCTAGAAAACGTTCAGAATCTACCTTTAAAGAACCCCTTTTATGACAGTACTGACAATCCCTACACACGATGGCTTGCTACTACGGACAGTATTCAATATTCATGTAAGTAGAGCCATATATCCCCTCATTACTTTGTTGTTTTTGATCCAATGCGGGTAAATTAAGTGATAATTGATTGCATGCGTGCTCATATTGCGCCCTAAGGATGCCCTTGGGTGGCGTGCGCTGTTCATCCTCCTGCATCGTGCGCTGCACGTCTTAGAAAATGCAGGCTTACTGCGCTCTGCTTTTGCAGGGGCTGTTCGAATAACAATAGACAGGAAAAAAGAAAAACAACAACAAAAAAAGAGAAAAACAAAGGAGCTTGAATTGAATTTCTGTCTCTGCTTTATTTCCAGCATTAGTTTTTTCATTTGGTGTAAAACCAGAGTGTTAAATTGTGAAGAAACGTTGAAGAAGACAATGCACCTTTCACGCTTCACTGACTTTCTCTGTTTTCTTTGAAAGTCTGGACTATTTTGCCTTTTTGGAACAATGCTCCACATTGATATTAGTTTCTTGAGTTGCATTTTGTCAAAAATGTCGCCCAGTTTCTATCTTTTTGGAGATCTAAGAGTTCTAAATCATAATACGCATGACAGACATTTGCTCCCCAGTTCTTATTGAAAACGCATCCTGAATGCTTTACTAATCATTTAGTGGCCTGTTTGTTTGTAAGAAATCTCCCTGAAAACTTCCCGACATAACATTTTGACAGTGTTTCTCCCGTTTCTTGTCGCAGTGCACGGTTTGTCCGCCAGCTCTCAGGACTCGGCCAAGTCTCCGGAGCCGTCCGCGGACGACGAATCCCCTGACAACGACAAGGAGACGTCCAGCAGCGGCGGCAGCGACTCGGGCAAGAAGCGAAAAAGGAGGGTGCTGTTCTCCAAGGCGCAAACCTATGAGTTGGAGCGCCGCTTCAGGCAACAGAGGTACCTGTCCGCCCCAGAGAGGGAGCACTTGGCCAGCCTCATCCGTCTCACCCCGACCCAGGTGAAGATCTGGTTCCAGAACCACCGGTATAAGATGAAGAGAGCCCGGGCCGAGAAAGGTATGGAAGTGACCCACCTCCCTTCTCCTCGGCGGGTGGCCGTGCCCGTCTTAGTCAGGGATGGGAAGCCTTGTCACACTCTTAAAGCTCAGGACTTGGCGGCCACTTTTCAGGCCGGGATTCCCTTCTCGGCGTATAGCGCTCAGTCGCTCCAACACATGCAGTATAACGCGCAGTACGGCGCCGCGGCCACACCGCAGTTCCCCACAGCACATCACTTGGTGCAAACGCAACAGTGGACTTGGTGAGAAAAAAACAAAATTATAAAGACTTGGTTTGGAGGGTGGGCTGTAAGGGTGTTTCACCGCAAAGAAAGAAAGAAAAAAGAAAAAAAAAAAAACACAAAAAAAGACTTTTCATTTTTGCAGCTTGACTCATATATATACTACTACCATTTTTATTCGGGGCTCATGTGTGCGCCGTGTTTACATGTTTTCGTTAAGAGAACTGGGTCCAAACCTCTCCCTTATAGATAGATTTTATTAAGAAATGTCAATGCTCTTCTTGTGACATATTTTTTTGTAAAGTATGTTGTGTGTTGGTTGTAGAGATGTTTTACTTTTTAATTTTTAATTTTTTTTTTTTTTTTTTACATTTGTGTTCCCCGTTTTGTCCCTTCGTGTTATTATCAGCACGTGCGAACCACTTTATAATTATAGAAAATTTTTAATTTCTTGCTTCTTTTATGGACCGAAAAAAAATATTTATGGCCATGAATAAAAACTGGCAAGTTTTCAGCCTTTTTTGTTTTTCTTCCTTGTAAATATTTGCAGTCGAGGTGGTGCATTTGGATGCAGCTCGGGATTTAAATTTCCAAATTTATTTTATTTTATTTTATTTTATTTTATTTTTTTGCGAACATGCTGTGAGATGTGTAAAAAAAAAATAATCCGTGCTGACGCCGCAGTTAAAAATGGACAATTATCTTCATTTTTAAAGTAATAACTTTTAAATAAAAATATGACTGAAATGAGGTTTTGTTTTTGATAAGTGTCCCGTCGACTCCATTTTTAGAAGAGCGCAGAGAGCAAAACACGAGCTTGTGGCGCAGAATGAGAGTAAATCTCCAGCGCACTTCAACTCTTCCCCCCCCCATTTAGTCAAATTTAATCCGAGGAATATATTTTTTTTCCTCTGTCCGAACACCTCGCCCATAAAGAGCCTAAAGTCACTTGTGAAATGGGACTAAAATCCACTCACTTAATATAAGTGGGCTTCTCCACACAAGAAGCTTTTGAGTCAAAAGCACTCCGTTTTGTCAGCACTCCCGGCCTTGGCTGTAGAGTGGCATACAGCGGAGGGAAAGCAATTATTTAATGCAATAAATGTTTTGTTATCTTATTAAGCGCTAAATTGCAAATAGAGCTGGGGCAATCAGTGTGCTGTCTTGGTTTAACAACTGAAATTTGGGGTTTAATCGTGTGGTAAAAGTTTTATTTTTTATTTATTTATTTTGCCCCAACACGATCGTCTTCACGCATTAGATCTCACACTTGACATTAGAACATATTCCAGACTTGCACACGGTGTCTTCCTTGCTGTGGGAATCGCAAATGAGTAACTGCGAAGCACACTGTGGATTATCACACCCCGCTCAATATCTTGGGTAAATATGATAAGCCCCAGTAGGAAAAAATCCATGCATTTTGCTGTTTGTCCCGGGACAAAATTCTAACCAGCAGATGTTAGGCTCGCCCCTATCATCACCGAACAAACAGCTAAATTAGGCCAGATTTGCTAATTATTTACAGAATCCAGTCTCGGGGGTTGGGAGGTGTCGGGGACTACTGCTTTTGTGAAAGAAGGGGTGTGCGGGGCAAACTCAAAAGGCTTTTCTGTTTCAACACTGGTTGAGCTT
Organism: Poeciliopsis paucimaculata; assembly: GCA_903067055.1. NCBI lineage: Eukaryota > Metazoa > Chordata > Actinopteri > Cyprinodontiformes > Poeciliidae > Poeciliopsis > Poeciliopsis paucimaculata. The sequence continues at coordinate 43,165 of CAEGAD010011957.1, forward strand.
GTAGGTCAAACAAATAAACAACTTTATGAGATTGGTTTTTATTAGTATTACAAAAAAAGAAAGAAAAAAAAAAAGAAAAAAAAAAAGAAAGGCGTGATAATAAACCAACAAGTTCATTCGTAAAATGTACATTTTTACGGTGCGCAATTTGTGAGAAGTGCTATCCAAAGATTTGTAGGGAGAAGAGGGGGAAAAAATCGATTAAAGATGCTCGTGCAAAAATTATTACTCTTAAAGAAAAATCTCCGTCCTTTTTTTTAAAGAATAATCTAAAAACTTATAAGTAAAACAAGAATCCTGGCTTTTCCCTGGTTGGATTCTATCCACCTGACTCCATCGCTACACAATACAGTACACAAGGCAGTAAAAAAGAAGAAAAAAAACAAAAAACAAAAAACAAAGAAAGAACGAAAGACAAAAGCGGACGCAGGCCTTGGTTGTTCTGCATGTTAGAGGCGTGCATATTAACTAGCAGCACGAGTGGAGACGCAGACAGCGCAGATAGACAGAGTTCCTCGGTGCTGTTCAGAGTCAGGGAGATGAATCCTTTGGGCTTTTTGTCCCCCGCCTGTCACTTGGTGCCATTGTGATCTTTGCTGCACACGTTGCGTCCCATATGGGCAGCTGGGTTCGGAAGAGGAGAAAAGGATCTCACTCACAAGCCTCCAAATTGTATCAAGCTCTCAAGTAAAGCATTGTTGTCTCTCTCGCTTCTTCTCTTTCTCAAAGAAAAACGAATTCAAAATTCGTGCTATATCTATTCTGGTCGGGGAGGCAAAAAAGAGAAGCCCTATTCACGCGTAACAGGGAGTCCTTCTTCCTTGATAGAGCTATGCCAACAACAGCCTTCTCTTTGCCTTCTATCCCCTCTTTCTAGAACGTCAAAGAGTGATTATTGTCTGACAAAAAAAAAAAAAAAAAAGTAGAGCAAAAAGTATTTTTTAAATTCTGGACAGTGATCGGCCCTGTTTGCGGCCAGTCTCGCTAAGAACTGGTTGTAGATGAAGAAATGGGGGGGGGAAAAAATGACACTTCGATTTAAAAAGGTGCCCAGCTGTTCTTCTAAAAACAACCAAAAATAAATGTTGAAAGTCTTATTTTTTCTGCTCCTGCTCTGAGTTGCAAGGAATTTGTTGCATGCGGGGAGCAATTACAGACAAACTGATTAATGTTAGGAGCATTCATTTGCATTTTGATAATTTTTTTTTGTGCGTGCGTGTGTGTGTGCGCGCGCGCATGTGGGTGTGCGTGTGCGTGTGTGTGTGCTATGAATCCAGTGATCTGGAAGATGCAGATGTTTTTCCGTGACAAAAAAAAAAAAAAAAATCTAGGAATAATGACAGGTGTTTTGCTGACTGATGCGCAGATCTCTTGGAAAATCTGGTAATTATCCGTAAAGACATCAAAAAATTACGCACAATGATTTATTTTTAAAAAAATCTACAGATTTGAACAGATGCAATCCAGTCAAACTCTGCATTTACTCTAAAACAAAGCAAAACTGGAACGTTAAACTTGCAACTTCCCCACCTTTGTGCTGGTATTAACTCTGCAGAAAATAACTGAACTCCTTCTGCAGCTTTGTAACAGGGTCACATTACCGGAAATTGCTTTTGGCTGCTTGAGGGGATAAAGCACTGCGATTTTAAAACAAGCATCTTGTGGTTCAACCTGCGTGGATAACGCTATTATACACCTTGCCACCATGCAATACTGGAGGAAATGTGCACTCGGGACACTCGTGGATCCTCGTCATCCTGCACGTTTGAACCTCCACGTGAATCACTTCTCTATCGTGCACATCGCCGCGTAAACGAGGATTTCAAAGCTATAATAAGCGGCGCCTCTCTCTCTCTCTTTTTTTTTTTTTTTCATTTAAAGGAAGCGATCTGGGTTTTATTGCCTTTAGAGAAGATCCAGATTAGATTCGCCACAGTGGTGCAGATATTAAGAAAGAGAGAGTGGAGCGGAGACTGTTGCGGTGGGCCGCCACAAGATGGAAGCAGAGATCTGTAGTTGGCGTCCTGCAGCTTTTACCTGCGACCGTCCTCCAACATCCTCTAATTCCATCACTGCAAATTACTGCAACTAAATTCCAACTGTTGAAATTAGCGTGCACTTCCTCCCTCCCTCTCTTTCTCTCTCCTTTTAATGAACACACATAGAAACAAACTTGACTGCCGCTTTAAGTGCATGATTGCGGTTTATGACATTGTTATGGATCTTGAGAGCATAATCATATCGCTCTTCAAAACAAAACCAGACAGGACGTAAACAGTCCACGGGCAATTAGTGGAGTTTGCAGCTCACGCTTGGAAAATGTTGGAAGGAGAGAGCGGTGGAGAAGAGGAGCTCCGGGCTTCTCCACGGTGTGGCGCAATAGGATAGGGAGACAAAGAGGGAGGGGATCGTCACATTACAACAACAGTGAACAAAAGCAATGAAATCAGGAAAAAAAAAAAAGGTCCGCTCTCAGTAAACAAAGAAGAGCATTAGTCAGCACTTGCCACATTAAACAAAAAAAAACAAAAAATTTACAATTTAAATCGTTATTTAACAGATACTGATGCTTTTTGATCTGCTCAGGAGTTTCTAGCTGACTGATGTAATTTGTGTAATTTGCATATTCATTTAGTGACGCAGAATCCCGCTCGGGCTGCAATACGGGTCAAACGGCGTCAAGGCAGCAGCATCTTTTTTTCTTTTTTTTTCTCTCTTTTTTTTTTTTTTTTTGCACCATCTCTGTTCAGCATCTCTAGGCTCATTCATGCCTGCAGATGGCCTCGTTGAGCCATTACTGTTTGACAGCGGAAGCCACAGAGAGCAGCTCAATATGAAGAGTGCAGGGTCAAGAGGAGAGGATCCGGAAGTATATCTTCTGGTCTCCAACAGTTTCGAACCGCTGTTATAAATATTAAATCAAATTTTTAAAAAAAACCAAAAAAAAAAAAAAACCTTTTCATTGTAGTGTTGAAAAATAGTTGATTGTAGCACATAAGCTATAACCAGGAGTGCCTCCAGACAGTTTCTAAAGGTCTGTCCAAAAACTGAAAACTAGAACAGGGCTTCAATGTGTAAAATAATCTCGAGGGGGAAGGGAGCCAAAACTTCCTCTCATCTTCGTGACACCGAGCATGAACAATATCATGAAAAAGCATAAAAATATGAAATTCAGTATATTAAATGAATAATTTTGGTTTTATTAATTTTGAACTTTCGAGAAAGAAAATTGGAGCCAAACACTCTGGGGGAAAACTACCATACTGAATACAAGAGTTTAAATGTAATAAAACAGAGAACATTTACTTGTGAGATGAAGAAAATTAGTTCATCAAAGCAGGAAAGCGCAGTCACAACACAAACAAGTGCTTCATCTGCACCGGCAGGACCCAGTGAGCTCTGAGCCTACTGGGAAAAAAAATCAGCATCTGTGCTCTAATCCTCCTGTTATTTTGCAGACCAAACTGACCCATTCTAAAGTTTCAAAACATGGAAAAAAATTTTTTTTTTAAATATATTCTTTGGTCATTTTCAGATTTTCAGTGAATGACCAGCAAAAAATTAAAAGGTGACAGCCCTGGAGGAGGTGGGACTTATCTTTGATCATGACTGAACTATACAGAAGGAAGTGACAGCAGCAGCCATCACCATGAGGTCAATTCTAAGTCTGATGATTCTGATTCTGAAACAAATGACGAAAACGCGAGACATGTTCGTCCAAGCAAGTTATTTATGTCAAAAATGGTGAAATCCAGTGATCTTCATCTTCATGTAAATGCCAAGAAAGCTCTGTGCGAACAACTTAATAAAGACAGTGCCAGGGACTACCAGCACGGCAGTAACTCCAGTCAAAAACGGCTTAAAAAATCTGGACAGCAGGTGATGCAAGGACCAGCCATAAAAGTTTACAATGGAAACTTTAAGAGCACCAGAGAATAATCAGGGTGGCAGGCTCATTGTCTCGCAACATGATCTGTGACAATTTCTTCACATTGCGCTAAAAGAGAGAGAAATGTTGTCCTCATGAGCCCTTTGCACAAAACTGCTGCAATCAACACTTGAAAGGAGCAGAAACTAAGTATGATCCTTCACTACTATGCTGTCAAACAATGAGTAGTTAACTTGAACAAGGTTGCTGGGCCATGCAGCTGCAGATGAATAACTGCACACTGCCAGCAAAATAATTAAAAATATAATTGTTATGTATAACCCATTGATTTTTCAGAGTAGGTTTCTCTAATGGACATTAGAAAAATTTTAAGTGTTTTGTTTTTGTGAAAAAAACATGTGAATAATCCTCATTCATCCTTAATATGTGAGAGGTAATGAACATTATTGCAATAAATGTTGATTGAAATTGTTAGTAATGCGAAGATGCAAAAATGTTTTGGGGGAAACTTTTGTATTCTGACACTACTACATATTAATAAGAAATCCCTGGGTCAAACTGACCCGGGAACATTACTGTTGCACCTCAGAAGTGAACATAACAAGAGGGTTAAACAAGAGCACAACAGAAGAGCTGCATCATGATAGCAGCTACCAGGGGAAAGAAGAAGAAAATGAATCCTTACACCATCACTAGGCATCTGCAGCTTCTGTCACATTATGTTCATTAACAACATCTGCAAAAAAATGAATTAGCCTTTGTCTGCATTTTCTTGAGGAGTATTCACTGTAAAAACTGACTATCCTTGCAAAGAATGTTATTAAAGAAAGTTGTGTGCAGCATAAGCTTGTTTAATAGTATTAAAGATAAATGAGATAAGCTTATTTTAAGGTACGTCCATGTCTAATTAATTAAATTTTATTTGTAGATTAAATGCACTAAAGGGAATTTTTTATTTTTTCTATTTTGTTTGTCTTGTCGAATGCATACACATTGCTTTAAAGTTAAACAACTGTTTGAAATTGTTCTGCTGTGGGCAAAGTAAAATGAAAAATGCCACAATTTAGAACGTAACATTAGGAGTATTTTCCAGTTATCGTAATGTTATTGACACATAAAAAAGTGTGTGTACATTATAAACTAAATTTTGGAGAATATTGTTTGCTAGCCTTTAAAATTATTTAATAAAGAATATTAGCTTGTTCAGCATTGACCTTGTTTTATCAGTTTGGTCTATTTATTATATTATGATGGCAGATTAAATCTAAATGTTTAGAATTCATCAAAGATATTGGTTAAGTCACCCTTTTTTCCACCTTCATTAGAAATTAGTAAGGCTGACATCTTCATGTTGGACCTTCATGAATATCCATAGCAGTATAGTTGAAGCTAAGAACTGCCATGAGACTTGTGATTAAGAAAGTTTATCTCCTGGAAAAAAAAAAAAGAAGATGGAAGTTTGGATCCAAATTTAGCGAGGTATTGTGCTAAACTCAAACATTGTAGGTTGCTGAGCTCCTTAACCCTGATGCAATTGTTGCCAGTTAGCAGTAACCCAAATCTGTGGTTGTCAAGAAAATAGATTTTACAACTCATCTTGTTTGAACATTTATTTTCCAGCTTAAGCAAGTTCAAAAATAGTGTTACATTGAGATCAAGCTTGGCAACAAGCTCAAGCTGAAAGTCATTGCAAATAAACATCACATTTTAGGTGTTGTTGCAGAGGAAAAAGGTCAGCCCTACGAGTCTGTTTGACAAGATCGAAAAGTTTATTGAACTTGTGTTTTTTTTTTCTTTTATCAAAATGAATTACTATCTTCAGTTTCTTTTCAATATGGAAAGAAAAAATATTGGCACAGGCACAGATCATTTTCAACTGACTCTTTAGAGTTAAAAAAATATTTGGAATCAGTTTAAATTCCTTTAGCTTTTAACCTTTTGTAATTTTAAGTCACATTTTACCTCTTATACTAGATTATTTTTGAACTCTATGTGAAAATTCAAATCAGCTCAGTTCAAATCAATGATATTAACGTAGAAAATTAACCAGAAGTTGTACTAGCTCTTATCTGAGTTTCTTCAACTCACATTCCAAATGAGGTTTCACAATCATTCACTTTTAATTAATTTGCCTATTAGTAAAATGCAAAGCTGAAAATGCAAATGAGAAAAAAACCCTAATGTTACTTCTTTAAATTCAGCATTATTTGTCATGAGTGAAAGTGCTGAACATATAGACATAAATAGAATTTTTTTTTCTTTTGTCACATCTATTTATGTATAAAATGCTGAGAGAGTGATAAATTACACAAATAACCTAAATCTCTCCTGCTCACTTGAATCAAGTGACATACTGAGTCAGTAAATAAGATATCATGCTTCGGATGAATAAATGAACCTTCTGTCTGCATCTAATATCACATTCTTGCACAAAAGAAAACATACCATCAGCATTTCCTTCAAGACGCTGAGAGTGCACTTCTTCCATATTAGTGGTTGCTTGTTTAACGTAGACTTAAAGTGCTGGAAACGAACAGCAGCCAGCTCAGTGTCATCTTTGTGGAGAAGAGTAAGCGTCAAGGTTCTTGACTCTGCTGAATGTGGAGATTAGGAAAACAGCAGAGCGAGCAGAAAGATGAGGACACTGGCCAGAAAGGTAATGCCTGAGAGTTCGGAAAGATTTGTTTTTTTCTTTTCTTGTCATCTCCATCATTGCTTGCAGAAAATTCATGCCATCCTTCCCAATAATCAATAAAAAACTTCAAAACTGTTATGTGGTCTTGTGTCCTGGGCGTATGTTTTTTTTTTTTTTTTCCTGAATGTAACATCAACTATAGCAGTGCACACATCCTTAAAACATGCTCTGAATGTAGCTGTATTACAATTCAGTAATTGTAATACCCTCTTTAAGACATGAAAAGGGTTTTGTCTCCATTAACAGCTAACTGCACAACTGCTTAATTCAGCCTTATGTTTTTTAGTAGCCATACATATGATGATTAAGTGTTTTATTCCTCAGATTCAGCTCTGTAAAAGCAGAGCTGGTCCAAGGTTGTACGTGGCTGTAGAAAAAATTTGACTTGGGGGGCCACCAGAGCCCCCCATGTCTTTTTTTCATTGTCCATGCTTAATTATTTTCCATCTTTGCACAGCTTGTTTATTAGCTAACTCATGAGCTACCAACAGATACGTTCTTTGAACTAATAGCTACATTTATTTTATTTTTTTAAATGGCTTCCCCACTGTTTGTATACCAATAAATAAAATGTCTTAACCAGACACGGTCAAGAAGAATGCAGAGATTTACTGTCCTAAAAAGAAATATCTATATCCTCTATATCTTGGGCAAGTGCTGGTTAAATATGTAAATAAAAAGTTTTATTCTTTGGTCATTGCTCTTCTTTGAGGGCAATGTAACTCTTTCTTCTTTAGTTATATGGTGACGTCATCCTCTATCAGCACATATGTCACTCTTCAAATTAGAAACTGAATAAAACACATGATGACTCATAATAGTATTACATTTCTACAGTCTTTTCCTTTTAGTCTTAAATGCATAGTATACTACATAATTATGATGATGATGATGATGATGATGATTATTATTATTATTATTATTATTATTATTATTATTATTATTATTATTATTATTATTATTATTATTATTCATTCATATCTTTTGTCTTTAATCTGTATGAGTTCTGGTAAAAATTGTGCTTCTGCCTTTCAACAATTCAGCCTTACTCCCACTTGTCTTCTTTTCTTTCAATTTCCCATCTCATAGGACTTGAGCTGTCTTGTATAAACCCATCAGTGTGCTGCAGTCAGGTGGGCTGGATGGGGGGCAGCGCCAACAATCAGGTTCCCAGAGTTGAGTGTTTATGCCTTTCCCTTAATGGATTGTCTCACCTTCTTCAGAGGATGAACATGAGGTGCTTGAGATGCCAGCACTGCGAATGGATCCAGGGGCTTTGAGCGTGATAACGAGCAGCTGTCATCTGTTTCAGATGTGCTTTAATCAACCCGTGTGATGATCAAAGAGCAACAATGTGGCTGTTTTAACAATTGAGATTGTATAATTACCTTACTGTTTTAAAAGGATGTAAAGAATATGAAGCAAACTCTGCTCCCATTTTCTTTGCATACCCAAGCTACATGGTGAATTCATCTATTTTGAAGCTGCACGTAAAGGACATAAATATAAGTAATTATATTGATATTCTCTAGCAGACTATGCTTACCAGATAGGACATTTCTGAGTATTGCACTATTTTGATCCACTCTGTGATTTCTCACATTCTCTATTTATTCTCCTTGTGGTGTGGGATACTGAAGCAATATTTCGACCAAAGGCACCGTGGCAACTATGTTTTCATCTTAACACAGAACTGAAAACTGTGAGAGCATCATTGCTTGGCTCTGACATACATACACTCAGCCCTCAATATAATAAAGAATAGCACCACATAACATTAGTCGGACACTGCTCTGGTGGAATATTTGTCAGGCTTCTTCTTGCAACACCTTTTTTGATATTTGGTCTGGTGTTTTATTATGCAACACTGGGAAACAGTCAAAAACCAATTGTTTCTATTGCTTAGATGTTGCTGTAAAGAAATAATGTTGATATATTTTGACCTCCAAGACTGTCAGATATTTGTTTCAGTTCTTCTTTTATGATTTAACATGTAACATAGTTTTGTAGACTGTTGCTTCAACAATTTTTTTGTGCTGCTTGGAACAAATGTACCTTTTCACTGTAACTCTGAAAGCATTATTGTTTGAATTAAAGCATGTTATAAAACACACGTAACCTGTACTTTTTTAATGCATTTACAGTTATGAAGAACATTTAAAATTGTACGTACATGTGCTTCTTTTTTTTTTTTAATCAGCATGCAAACTTTTAGAATTTTTTTGCTACAACTCAAAGTAAAATGAAATAAAAAAATTGTTTCCACAGCCACAAAATGTCTCAATACATATGGAAGAATAAACACATCATATTTCTATGGGATGCACAAGTTATAAAATTTACTAACACAAATAAAGGAATTTGAAATGTGAAAACTAAAAAAATATTTTTGTCATATTGGCATATTGTAATGCTTTTTTAAACTTCTTTCAGTTGTTGTTAATTTTTGTCTTGTTTTTGTGTAATGAACCAACAGTGTAATGTATGAAAGATTAAAAATAATATTTGGTGAAACAGTGTTTTATTATTTTTCTTTTTTTTGGAGGAAGGGAGGGTGCAGGGTTCCTGACTTTTGTTATAGCTGTATTGTAGATGGCTTTTAATTCAACCTGAAAAAAAATACTTCAATGTAAAAAATGACTTTTAGATAAAATGATAATGTTTATCCCTCTTTAAAGACATGCCTTGAGTGGTGCTTTGATTCTTTCATGCATATTGGAGAAAACCTTTAATATCTCATGGCAGCAATTTGAGGGTGTCTAAACACTTGCTCATACATTATGCTGCCTATTTACCCAAAGCTCCTCCTCAGAGCTGCAGGCTCGAGGTGACTTTCTGTCCCACAGAGTGCCAAAAGATGATTTAGGCAAAAATATCACTTTTACCAAAAATTACTTACATCATTATTTTAGGAAGGTGACGATATAACCTACTTTACAACAGCATGATGGAGGAACATTGTTGTGATGAAATGCTGAAGGTGGAGTGTCAGAAAGAGTAGGAGTTTTTCAGGAAACAGAGTCCAATTTCTAGGCATCAAATTGTGAAGTCAAATGTCTTTTAAGTTAGTTTTGACAAATACACAATTTTTATCACAATTGTAGTTACTCGATTGCAATGTAAAATAGCACCATGTCGCTGAACAACGAGTCTTAATTAGCATCAACTGTGCTTTTTTGTTTTCAACAACCTTAAGATCAAATTAACCGCAAGACATAATAGTAAACAAGTTTTGTAAAAACGTCATACAAAACAAAGTTCTCTTTCAGTTTCTGATGCAAGACAACTCTTCTGTATGGACATAATGGCTGCAGGTGTGTTGTTTTTAGCTCAAATATTGATAAAAATCTTTGAACTATTTGTTGAATTGTGCATTTGAAAAATAAAGACATCTTTCCTTTTTGTACCTACCTTGATATTTTTTAACCTCAAATAAAGTGAAAACCAACACACAAAGTGAAAAATAACATGATTTTTGAAATGTAATTGTTTGTTATTGCTTATTACTTTGGAAAAATCCACTTTAGTAATGTCAATATACTTTGTAAGTTATGATTATTATTTCTATTTTCTCCCTACTTCCATTTCGCACACAGAAGCTAGTTTTATACCAATGCACTCACAATATTGAGTATAAATTTTTTCTTTATTCTAGTTATTTTTTTTACATATCAATTGTGGCAATAAATGCTCAGAAAAATGTGAGTATTTCATGTTTTATTTATTTTCATCTTTGAATGTCACATTATTACATAAGAATGCCACAAACAAGTTGTCAGGCGAGTGGTATGAACATTTGCTTTGCAAGGTTAGTGACTGACTGGTCATTGAGTGTTTATGAATTGAAGATAAGGGTTGTCATATGTATGTTGATGAGTTCAGTCTGCTGAGAAAAGCCAAATAAGTATGCCTGAACAGTATTACAGTCCCTGTTATTGGGTCTTGAAAGTCAGTTGGCCTCTTTCCATCAATGAAATGAGAGCATACAGCAGTGACTTTGGTCACATTTTCTTCAGTAAACTGCTGTTGCTTTTACTGCCCAGTGCTGAAAATTCTTGGCATTTCTTTGGGGATTACAAAATGGAATTTATAAAAACTGTTCATAAGGTGATAATCATCACATAATGAATCACTCTGGGAGACAATAAAGCAGCAGTGTTCAGAGGAGCATTCGACTCATTCACTAAAGAGTCAAACAGGCTTTAGTGCTCCTGTTTATCCGAAACAATCATGGCTGCGGCACTTGCGCAGTACATTGTTCTAAATTTAGCATCGTTACATCCTTTTCGATCAGTGCCATTAAGGCAAGTTTGCTTGCGTGGACTTTGTTACAGTTCTAAACTATTGGATCTGGTTTTAATGAAGATAGAAGTGTAGAGTCAAACAAGATGGTTGTTAATGTTGCAGTTTTTCTCAGTCACTTTGATGAATTTCTTGAACGGTCCTTGACATTTGCAAAACGGTAAGTGTATTTCTCAAAACAATTTGTATAAACAGCAAAAGACCATGGACCATCTGCACAAGTCAGTCTCTTTCTCCAAATTATTAGCTCAACTCTCAAAAGTAAACATCTGTGTCAATGAATATGTCAATGCCTCAGAACGACATGTCCTTGTTTCTGGGTAAGGATAAGATAGTCAAATTCCTTTGTCATGTTATCAACATAACTGGAAGGATCTGTGATGGACTGGTGACCTGTGCAGGGTGTAGTGTGCCTCTCACCCTTTGGACATAAGACCCAGCAAGCATACATGTGTTAAGTAATGAATGGATGGATAAATTCTGGAGGAATGTTCAATTACAAACTATGGCAAAAGTTTTAATGCAAAGTATTGTAAATTGTAATTGTAGAAAATCAGTGACAAGACACTGAAGAAGATTTGCATATATGCTTTTACAGCAATTTGTTGACCAGCCATGCCATTGTGATCCAAAAAGTAAAAGACAGCACTGCAGAAAACACAAAAATACAAATGGGAGCAGAACACAATCTCCTTAAGTTTACATGCGGTGCTGTAGGAATTAAAGTGCAGTGTTCCTCTGCTTTCCATCTCCATGCTGAGAAAAGTTTCTCAATCACTTACATTCCAACATACTTCATCTGAAACTGAAAAGTGAACATTCAGTTATATGGTTGCGAACCATTTTCAGACACACCCCTCCCTCACATCATGCCACTATCTGCGAGGGTTTTCCTTCTCTGCATTCTTTGCTTTGTTTTTACAAAATGGTTAAGGAGAGAGTGCCACACTTTTCTTGTGTGAAAAATGATGTCACACTTTTCATCCGGGTGATGTTAACCATGCAGCAATCATATTTTTTAGAAATTATTTGATGAAGAATTGTACAAACATACCTCAACGAGTCATATAAACATTCATCAAAAATATTTATGTCTTTTGCAAATGCAAAATCCGAATAGTGGAATCGGACTTACTGATCCGATTCCAAAGCGCATACTGCATAAAGCAGCGCAACAAGCTTTTTCTCATTCAGACAACCCTTTGCACAAAGATCTGTTGAAATAGTTTGACCAGGGCCTTGTGTTGCATTTGGCAGGCGGATGCCTATCTGCGTACAAAATTACGCAATTTTTGTCACACATCTACATCAATGAGAAATTATTAATTATTTTGGTGCCTTAAGACAGTGGTTCCCAAAGATTTTCTGCCCCCCCCCCCCACCCCCCACCCCCTCCTCTGTGGATTTCAATAAAATATTCCCCAAAAAAGAAAAAAAAACATCAACTGGGCACACATATTGTTCAACCAGACATAAACCTATACATATATTTTGTTTTCAAACTCCACTGAAGTTTATTTCACAAGTTGCAGCAAAAAACAGTATAAACCGTCTTTACAGGGAAACACTTTTGTATTTCACAAAAGTGTTCCCAGCACTCCATCTCAAGTGGTGGAGATGTTTTTTTTCATTCATCTATTTCACTTCACACGCCCCCCTTGCAATGTCACAGCAACCTCCTAGGGGGCGCGCCCCACACTTTGGGAACCACTGCCTTAGGGAATGAGGGTCAAGTTGATATTATTCAATCCGCTATTGAAAAACATACAGATTGTTTAGTAGGAACAATCTACTAAACAAATCTACTAAACATGTAGATTTGTAGTGACAAATCTACATGTTTAAAGGTGTTTTACAAAGCATTATGATCAGTGCCAAGAAATCTTTTTGCTTCTGCAGAAAAAAACATTGAATGAAATTGCATTAATTGATATTGTTTACTTTCATTTTACACTTTATGTTAATTTTTGTCTGTAATTTCATTGGCATTTCAACTTCTAAGTAGATTTTTAGTTTATCATACTTATTAGTTTTGAAGACAATTTTATTTGTAGTTGTGGTTTAAGGAATATAATTTTAGAACTTTTAACAGATCATGTAAACATTATAATGTTTACCCTAAACAAATTTACAATATTGTAAATGTCGTCAAAGCACATTTCCTCAGTTTAGCAAGTCTCCACTGTTTGCCAGTCACTATTGTTTTTTTCTATGTGTTGTGTCTTCACCTTTTTTTCTCCGCTGCCAACACTTACTGCTATCCTAATTGTTTCTGCAGAGTGCAAATAAAGACAGACTCTGTACTTTAAACAGGCGCTCCTGTTTAAAGTACAAAACTCCAAAACTACTCCTTGAAAAAGTAATGAAAACTCTTGGAGATTTTCTTGCATACAGAGAAGATGTATAGCTTTTAAAGGCTCAAAGTGTGGCTCCAAGCATTCCAGATCAGTTTGGCAGTCTGTCTCCCAGTACAGCGGCACAGATCTAAATAATAAAGTTGTTGCAAAGTGTAACTGCACTTTGCAACAAGTTTTCTTCCATAATTTACCATGATTATGACAAATAATCCTGCTCTGACATGCATTTCTGTCAGAGTTTATGCTGAGCAAAAGCATCCCCACAGCATGATGCTGCCACTGCCAGGTTTCACCTTTGCATTAGAGGAGGGCGTCATAAGTCAGTCCTTAACAGCAGCTGTCCTGCATGTTTTAGGACTGACTTTTCCAGGGAAACTTTTTTACATGGCAAATTAATGAGATTTCCTTCAACAAATAGACTTCCTTCTACTTATTACCTTCTTGAGGCCAAACTTGTGTAGTGTGAGACACGTAGTTGTCCAGCCAACAGATTCACCCAGATAACCATCCTCTCTAGAGTTCCTCTGATTTTTTAGGTTGTTATTATGTTTGGATGTTGGATGAATACTGTTCTGTAGCTGTGTTCTCATTACAAATGTGCACAAATCTTTGTCTGTAGTCTGCTAGTGTTGAAAAACCACAATTTTGCAATTGCAGCGTTTCCATTAAATTAGAAATGAAATTCAAATCATGTGAGAATAAGCTTGTTCACGCAATAAGTCATTAAAAATTGTTATGACCCAGCTCAGGCAGGGGGAAGGAGAAGTTAAAGAAACCTAGATGTTAAAGGTTTAACAGTTTGGGGTTTATTGTTTCAGTTTAACAAAATAAAAGTGTAAAAATCAACAATAATCAAAAGGTAGGCGCTCACAACCAAAAGTACTAAACATAACAAAATCCACAAAACAATCAGAGTTGTAAACCAAAGATCTTAACAAAGCTAAACTGCACCATTTGTCCAGGTTAACCAAGGTTAAACAAAAAGCTAGCTACAAATCTCTTGCAGAGATACAATACCCACACAGGGACAAAAACTATCAAAGTTTACGAAAGCTCACTGAAAGACAAAGCTATTTAGAGCAGTCAAACACCCAATAAAGTGACAAGCTGTCTCAACAAAGAATCAACCACTCCTTCTCCCAGGAAGTCTTGGGTTTAAAAAGGGAGCCCTCATCAGGGATTGGTGGAGCTGATAATTGGTGAGCCAATCAGCTCTGCTGTAGGCCTCAGGGAGTGGCACAGGAGGATGAGGGCTGCATCCATTTCCCAGGGCATCAATTTGGCTGGAAAGCTGCAGATATACAGATATGGAAGAGAAAAAGGAAACATGCAAAGGCCACTGGCCGCAAAAATCATGGAAGCAATGGATGTAGACAGTTAAATGAGATATTTATAATTTTTTTTTTTTTTGGTATCTACAGAGTCACTCATAAACATGATAGGTAGTAATGGTTGCAGCTGCGCAACACAGTAGCCAATTTTAAAAAGCTGCACATGTTGAATTCATTTCCATTTGCAGCTGCATTGCTCTTGTTAAAATGCAAGCAACACTGACAAAAACAAGAATAAACACTGGTACATCATATGAGCAGAGAAATCCTTGCCTGCGCTCACAGTTGAAAGGAGAGAAGAACAACAACCTGCAGGGTTCTAGCACACAACGACATGATGGTTTCAGAGGAGCCAAGCATCTCGAGTGGTGGAGCAGTGAGAGGGCAGCCTTGAGGAGGAGAGCAGGTAGCGAAATGATCAGGTGGACAATATGACATCAAGCGTGCTCAGAAGTGGTCGGGCAAGGAAGGCTGACATTCTACTGCATAAAAGGAGCCTCTGGAATGAGATGAGACAGAACAGTGAAGGAGAGACACATCAGACTTGTTGTTGTCAGTCACAAAGTACAACAGAGTTTAGTTTGTTTATAAGGTAATATGACTGCCCAAACTCATACAAAATCTGCCAGCAAGGGGAATAAGAAAATGCTACTATATTCTATCACAAAGCAGCAGGCCATGCACAAAAGCAATAAAAAATTTCGCAACATGTCAAGTGAACTTCAGCATTTTTTTTTTCTTTTAATGTAGCTGTAACTTGCTCTCCTTTGCTAAGAAATTTGCAATTTCAAGTTCAAAATTTCTAGAAGATGTGATGCTAAACTAAAAATACAAGATTTTGATTGACTGTGAACTAGTGTATCTGGTCTATATGAGCCCAAGTTTGGTGTTTAAAAATATCTAATTGACAAATTTAGAATTTACATAAATTGTGATTTGTCACCTAGAAAAAAAATACACCTTATTATTTGGTTACAATAAATAAACAGGATGTGGCATATTTTTGTTTTTTTGGTAAAATGTAGGTGTTATTACACTGATTTGATAAAAACACAAGAAAGGTTAAAATATTTGCTCAAGCAAAACATGAAAAATGATTTACATTGACATAATAAAATAATTTATTTCTCATATCTTAAATGGGAACTTCCCTTAACTCCTAGTTTGTTTTTCTAAACAAACTGGAAGTAACTGAAAGAAAGTATTTTTTATTTTGTGTTGTTTTTTATTCCACTAGGTTTTATTCCACAAACAGTAGAATTTTAGCATGCCGTTATAGCTGAAGTGCAATTTACACACAAGGATTTATTCACTCAAGGAAACTTGGGGACTTGTGAATATTTAATATTGTCCAGTTGATTTCTTATGTATTTTGAACAAGTTGGGAGAAATAAAGAAAAATCGGAATCTTTATCTTCAATAAAAAATAAATGTATTTTCTTTCTGTGACAAAAAAAACAAAAACTCATGCTGGGTTTCATACAGATTTTCAACTTGCTCCATACAGAAACATTGATATGTAACATTTAGCATCCATAGCATGCATTCTTGTGAGGAGATACAATAAAATGCTTTTACTTATTTTCTCTTTGTGTTTTGTTCCATTGATTTTTTTTTTTTTCAAAAACACACACACCTGCACACACACCCCTACACACCCCTGCACACATCTTCAAGATTCTTATATATTTCTTGTACATATATATAAATATAAATGTTCATGTTTGCATGTATTTTGTGTAAGACCAGCGATATTATGTTGCTTAAAGCTGTAAACTTTAAAACAATATGGTGCATGTAGACATTTCTGAGAGGTATTTTCTCTTTTGTGTTTGTTAAAGTCAACATCGGCACACTAAATGTCCCCTTGGAGCAAAAAATGCTTTGAAAACAATTTTATTCTGGTTATAATTACTGAAAAGGAATTTCATTTTGCCACAGTTATATTTTACAAACAATATTTTATGTCTTTATCTGCCATCTTTGAATTAATAAAATAGCTGATAGCAACAACATCATTAGTACATGCAAACCATTCAAATTTCTCCAAAATTCTTATGTATTTTTACCAAAACTATGCCTGCTGAAATTGTGATAAAAAGGTATATGCTCTGATAAACTGTGCAATAGTGTGATATTTCTTTTTGTTTAAATATATTTATAAAAGTTGTGTAAGTGCAATTACCTTCTCCGAATTCCTTTTTATGATGAAGACTTTTATGTTCAGAAGCTGAAACAAACAGAATTAACTTTCAAGAAAAAAGAGAAAAGCCAATTTTGTACTTTTCATATAGCTTAAAAAAAAAAAGACTGATTTAGTTAAGTATTTAAAATGCTCCTACATGGTGTAGTCTCGGATCTGTCCAGATCTGAAGTAGCTTTGCGATGTGTTTATGTGACTTCATCTAAATAATGGTGGGCTATCAGGCGGCCTTCTGAATAAAAGGATCCCAAAGTGGGGGACAAACAGGCAGGTAAAAACATCTCATTGATGTGCAGCTTCACGATTTAGAAAGTTTCTGTCTCCATGTGCAGCACTCAGAGAGCTCTGATACTTTCGAGTAGAAGATACATCTCCAGAGTGTTAGCATGGGGGGTGGGGTCGGCAGCAATTGCAGCTATTTGCATAGATTTTGGATCTAAATACTGTGTTGTATGATAAAATATCTACAGCTACAACAGTGTGGTGGTAGACTTTACCCATGGCAAAACCCTTTTTATAAATTTCTCTATAAGAAAAAAACAAGAAAAGGAAAGAAAAGAAAAGGAAAAAAAAGAACAGAAAAGGAAAGAAAAGAAAAGAAAAGAAAAGAAAGGAAAAGAAGAGGAAAGAAAAGATGGACTTTTCTAGGAGTTTTGTTCACTCACATGAACAACATGTGACTTGAGAGTGGAATATTTCAGACACAAATTAATAACAAATATGCTCAAATATGTTCCTTTTCCGAGAGACTCATCTCCACGACCCTCATCTATCCCCTCCTGGCACAGATGAACTGCCATCATTCCATCTCCCGTCATATTCAATAAATTTAAATATGGCTGAAACCTTCAGTTATTTCATCAATTCACTAAGTGAAACTCATTATATGGATTAAATGCAAAAAACTGATGTTTCCAAGCCCTTCCTTGTTTTAATAATAATGATTTCTCCACTTAATACCAATGAAAACATGCAATTTAAGATTAGAAAACTACACCAGATCAATAAAAAGAGTTTTAATACAGAGACAGATGCTTAGAAAGATGGTTATTTTTAAGAGGTACTTTTGATCTAACAAACGGGCCTCACTGAGGCCCTGACTCTCATTTATTGAATATGAATACATCAACCTGAGTCTTCTAACATAAAAATAGGTGCAATTCACATAAAATCAATCTGTAAAAATAACATTTTTTTATAAGAGGTTTACAGTCTACAGTCTAACAAAGTCAATCTTTTTGCAGTGCTGCTGGAATATTTCAAGGAGAAATACAGCTAGTAAATGAAGGCATAATTTAGTCAATGAAGCATGATGTCCACATTAACTGACACGTGTCCGATAGTAGAAGGCCTGAGAAGATATCACTGAGGTTTTCTGTATTCGTGGCTGATTGATGAAAAACAAAACACATTTTTTGTAATCTTGCACTAATAGCCTGGCAGTGTGCAGGTGGTAGAGTGAAATGAAATGGATCACATGCGAGTTTATCATCAACAACTATGAACACAAGAAAACAGTTTTCAATATCTGCTCAGTGCAGAGACAACTATGTGGGAAAGGACTGAACACAAAAGTGAGCAAAAATGCATTTAAACTGAAACTGAATCACTAAATCAACTAAAGTCTATTAGAGGTTCGGAAGGGTAATCATCAAACTTGGACTATAAGTGGAATTTAAATATGCTATAATGACTTTTGTACATGTTTACTTTTTTGTCTGCTTAAGTAAGAAATCAAACACAGTAGAATATTGTGTAACACCTATTCGTTTAGTAAGAAACATATATGTAAAAAGCTATGCAGATCTACAAAAAAGAAAAACAACAAAAGAAATTTAAGAATAATATAATGTATTAAACTTATAATAACACCTATGAAAGGAGTGGGGTGAGGAAAAACTTTTACCGTCACCCCTCATTTCCATTCCAAAATAAATTATATGTTTGCTGGTACAGTTTAGTAACTACTTCTTCAGTGTCAAGTCAACATGTTAATGTAAAATAGCATTTTACATTAACAAGGTGCAAAAAGTAGTCACTATATGTAATATATAGTTAGTGTTGCAAAATACAAATATACATTGCCGTCCCAGTCAGACAGCAGTGATGTGACCAGAACATTTCTTTATATCTTCATTTAAAGGGATGAAATTTTGAACATTGGTTGAGCCGTGAAACAATCGGTTCCAAAGTTTAACACAACAAACAGACATACACAAACTTTTCCTCGTGGTTCTGCTTGGATCTTAAAATTGCCACAGTCCCTCTTATTATAATATCAGTGTCTTTGTGTAAAGAACTTATAAATATTGGTAGGTAGTATATTTTTTATTCAATGTAGAAGCTGTGTAGTATCTGCTACATCAAAGAAACATAACTTTTGAATTGAAAGAATAAGGTACTGTGTGATCGAAAAAAATAATTGTATTTTATGTATAACTGTCACAGGATGTTTATGGATGTCAAAGAGGACATGCAGTAAACTTGTATAGGTTTTGCCCAAGATAGTTATTGTTGTTAAAGATAATAAAGGCATAAACTTGATACAATATCCTCTTTATGCGCTATAATCAATATGGTCTACATTATGAGTAAAAACCGAAAACAGCTGATGAGGTCTATCTATTTTATTTATGTTTATTCCATTCACAGTTTCTGGAAGCACTTATACATTGTTTTTGCAACGTGAAAAACACTAAATGTTCATAAACAAAAACAAACAACCTTATGAGTTTTGTTTTGTTTTATTTTTTTTGTGTGTGTTTTCTAGTTGCAATTCTGTTCTGTAATATTGCTTCCAGACACCAAAGTGGGTTTTATTGTATCACAATAACCGATTGCATTCAAGGGAGGAAAAAAAAAGACGAGCGAAAGATTGGCAGATGCATTTGGACATACGAGTAGTTGGGTGACAAAGCTGGAGCGAGTCGTGTTTGAGTCACAACTATACTCTGTAACAGCTTTGTTTACCTGCCCTTACTGCTGCCACAATTAATGCAGCAGAGAAGTGGACTGAACCAGGTACCCTTGGAACCAAGCACCCAGTCCAAGTACACCATCCTGCTTTGTTCTGCAGTACATTTGGTGATCTGCATTGATCTGCTGCTGTGCCTGCATGTTTTTTTTGTTTTTTTTTTGTTTTTTTTTAATTGTTGTTACAAAAGAGGCAGGTATGATAAAATGTTACCACTTGAAACAGCACAGAGGACACTGGCACTCATGGAAACATTTGGCTTTTAAAGTTTTGGAAGCAACATTTTCTTAGCTTTTTTTTTTTTTTTTTTTTTTTTTTTTTTTTTTTTTTTTTTTTAAAATTTACATTTTTTTTTTTTTTTTTTTTTTTTTTTTATTGTGTTTTTTTTTTTTTTGTGTGTGTTTATATCTGTTTTTTTTTTTTTTTTTCTGGCAATAATGACCATAGTTTGTTTATTATTATGATTATTTCTAAAGAGTTTTGACAGTTAAAGTAGTACATCTCACAAAAACCTGAAACCTTTTAGGATCCCCAAGGATGAATTAGAGTTTCGGTTTGGGCGAGCTCAATGGGAGATTAGGTTTGAGAAGCTGAAATGCACTATTCACACTGAAGCTAATTTTACCTTCATTGTTTTGTGCATAGGGTGCAGAAAAAGGATTCGCTTTGAAGCATAAAAAGTCTTTTCATTTAACTCTTTTAGAGAATCATACAGTATACTTGGGAGAACATTCAATTTTTAGACATTAATTTATTTTTTACAATATAATTCCTTCTTGATTCTTAAAATTATTTTTTAATGTCTTTTCTAGATCTTTGGGTTCTCTCCGGCTTATTTGTATAATAATTGATTCCTTTGGCTTTGATGCCGATATAGTTGTCATAATCAAACCTATGGAGGCTTAATGAATCACAAAAACACAGACAGAGAAAAGAAATGTCTGAGAAAAGGTCTAATTGTGTTAAAGCTTTCAGAACTTGTTTTATCAAAAATTATACATCTAGCCTCTTAGGGTGTCCCATGTGTTTTTATAATGTACATAAGCCAATTTTATTGTATTTTTCTTTAAGTTAGAACAGCCTTATGTGTCTGTAATGATGCAGGAAACCACGTCCTTCACTTTTAATTTTTGCTGCTGTTCTGTGGAATATATAAAATAAACTGTTAACTTTTACAAATTTGAAAGAATTCTTCTTTTCATCAGCATTTTACACATTTAGAGAGCGTGTAAAAAGCAAACTTGCTTTGAGACATTGAGAAATTTGAGATGTAGAAATTGCGATTCCTTTATATCCCCCTTATCTCTACCACAGTAAATGAACTGCTTTGATTCTAGAAGAAGAGAAAAAAAAAAAAAAAAAAACGCCAGCACTTTAATCCCATTACAATACATTTAATTCTTCCGTTCGCCGTTTTCCCCAGCTGCAAGAATATGTCTCCGCATCCCATTAAAGCCCATATTCTGTTTTCTTTCTTTCTTTCTTTCTTTTTCCCTTTTTTTGGGGGGGGAGGGGGTGGGGGGAGGGGACCTCTATTAGCATCATTTCGTTCATCAAGCCACATTAATTGTGAATGAATGCAAACTCCTGGAGAAGAATACGGCCTTCAAGAGGTCTGTCACATACTTTCTCCACTTGGGAGGACCTTTAACCTACTTACCAGAGAAGCCGCAACGTTTCAAGTAGAGCGGCTGAAAGATATGCACCTGCCCGCTTTTTACTCTCGCACTGCGCCGCGATTTGAGAGGAGAGAAAGTATTTGATCTAAATGGTGCAACAATGGCCGCAGGTGTGGAATTTCCTCCATAAATCTCTGCAACAAATGAGGCTCACAGGCCAGACACGAGAGACCGGAATCTCAGATAAGATTATATGAAGTAATCTGGTTGTGAGTGCAAATATTCGAAGTTAGATTATTTTTCTTCTTTTTCTTTTTTTTTTTCTTTCTCGTCACAAAAACAACAAATAAATTATTTGTATAGTGTGTCTTTATCTATCATTGATTTCCCGACAAACGTATCAGTATTTCGGGGAGAGGTGGAGGTCATGTTTATTTGCAATCAAAATCAACTTGTCCTCAATCATTTACTCGATCAGTTTATTGTTTCAGATCCATATCCCAGTTGTTCTGTAGGAACTTAAGTCAAAGTGAGATTTTTAAGCACCACACATTGACGTGTATGCGTTAAATGTCATGTATTTGTTGAACATTGGAGTTGTGACATTGCGTGCGCTTCTCCAGACCTCAAAAACGCTGGAAACAACAGCAAGTTGCGAACACACACAAAAAAAGAGAGGCTTCATTCGGTTCAACTTCTCTAGAGATTCACTTGCAAAAAATTTTAAATAAACCAATCAATAAATAAAATCTAAGGAAACTGACTGTGCGTAAATTACGAACGGGAAGACTTCACATGCATTGACGTTCATCTAATTCCTCAATCATTTAGAACCAACAAACGACAACAAATAAAAGATGAAGAACTGCAAACTATATTCACTGTCACCTATTTCCTATCTGTATGGAAATTAAAACTCCGTCGTATGGTGAAGACTACAAAAACACGCGACTTCGAATGGAGACGTCCGGGGCTCTAAGTATAAATAAATTCTGCACTTTCCTGCACTCTGTCCTCGGCCGGTGTGTGATTGAGTTGGCGGGTCAGGACCCGGGCCCTTCAGCCATCTCTACGCATCTCTCAGGGTATTGAACTCGCATCAACGAGATGGAGAAAAGCACTTCAGGAACCAGGCCGCCTGGATGCATCTGCTGCTTTGAGCTAAGGCAGGAGTGACGGTATTGGAAAAAGGTTGTCAGGGGGATATGAACTAGTGATAATCGTGGTTTGTTATTAGGTTCTTGTAAAACAACTGCTAAACGGCCAACATAAAACACTCACTGGTGGAAAAGTAATAGTGTCGCTGATGTGAATTAAAATCCCTTGATTTGCACAAGAAACGTGCAAATGTAGATTTTTTTTTCTTTTCTTTAGGAAGTAATTTCAATCACATAGAACGTTTCATTGTTAAATGAGCTGCAAATATATTTCTATCCTTACAGCAATCAGTATGAGATCTTATCTCCAATAACTTATTGGAGATGCATTTAACGGGAGTAAAATATATAAAGCGATCTTAACGTCACTGCAAACAAAAATAAAAATATAAATATAAATAAATAAATCAAAACGCATCTTTCCTCACAATGTTTCTTTAACTCTTATCCTCAACAGGCTCGTGTTTAACATGGAGGTAGTGCAAATACAGTCTGCCTTATGGCAATACACACTGGATCATGTAACATAAATATCTTCAAAAATAATCACAAGGAAAACAGTTTCATTTGTAAAAGAAAAAAAAAAAAAAAAAAAAAAAAAAGCAAAACCCAGGAATTGACCAACCTTGTCGCGGTTCCACGTTTATAATCCTCCTGCTGCGTTGTTCGCAAGTTATCCCCATATTATTATTATTATTATTTTTTTTTATATATTATTTTTTTTTTTACGTTGACATAGATTTAATAATAATAACAACAACAATAATAATAATTAATTTTGGGTTTAAGCTGTTCTAACCCTTGCTTGCAGCCATCGAGCTCCAGATTTTTATGGGGTCCTGATGTGGAGGGGGGTTTGCGGACTACAGGGTCTTGCTCTCTGACTCGGTAATCCACAAGGTTGAGAGGTTTGCCTCATTTACATAATGTTAGAGCTCTGGGCCGAGGCCTACCTTTCTTTCTTTTTTTTTTTTTTTTTTTTTTTTGGACACACCGTTCCCAAAGAAAGATTGGGAAAAGGCACACGGCTCGGCTATACATCGGCAGAAAGAAATACTTCATTTTTAAATTCATTAAAAAAAAAGTTTTTCTTTAAATGTAAATGGGGGGTATTGAGTATTGAGCGTCATGTCAGAGATTAAGGGAGTTTTTTTTGTTTTTGTTTTTTTTTTTTCTTATCAGTGCCTTTTTGACAAGCTCTACTAACTTACCAAAGATGAGCCACTTCAGGTTAAATCCGTCCTGGCATCCGGAGAGGGAGAAGATGAGTGGAGGGAAGAAAGGAAGAAAGAAAGAAAGAAATCCGGCGGCAACAACGATTTATTACGTTCAGGTTATCAACTTAAACGATGGAGATTGGCGTCCTCGCCGTGCCGCTATAATTGATGGCTGACCATGTCACATCTTCATTTGCTCAATTAGGGTAGGTAGCTGCTCGCTGCCATCATGCCATGGTAAATTTCATTAGTGGCTTGATGCAGCAGAGAAGAGAGCTTCCTCCACACAATAAAATGAATTAAAGTAAAAATCTGCATTTAAACAAAAAAAAAAAAGGTTATTCATTGTCTAAATTGAAAATAAACCTGAAATTAACCTATTAAACCTGATTATCCTATTGCAAATTAAAGATCGTTTTTAAAGAAATAATTACTTTTACAAAGTTTTAACCCATGTGAGAATTTAAATCTGAAATTTTCGTGCTGTTGTTCGTCATCACAGTTTGTTTTCCCTCCTTGACCTCTCTCTTGTTTCGCTCTTCCTTCCTTTCTTCTCCTGGCGCCAGTCAGTTTGCTCAGAGATTATGATGTCGGGTGAAGACTGCGGACCCGATTTGAGGATTTAAAGCCTCCAAAATTGTATCCAAAGTGAATCAGTCCTGAACATAGCCTCTCTTAATTTATTTGGAGTTGCTTAAAACAGAATATATTTTTCAAACAAATTCCAACTTCAGTCTGTTTAACCCTCTCGCCCCTAAACGCACCATTTTGGCACAAGCTTTGTGGAGTGATGTAACATTCCTGAGTTATTCTACCTCCAAAAAAGTATTTTACTTGCCTAAGAATAGTAAGTGTTTCTCTAGATATAATCAATCATGGTTCCAGATGCTTTTATAAGGGTTTTTTTTTTCTTTTCTTTTTTTTTTTTTGCTATCATAATTACATGAATATAAAAAGCCCTTTGTGCCAACTATGTTGTAAAAAGAAACAATATGTTATGAAAGAGTACTGCTTCAACAAAAAGTTGATGTTTTCCTCAAAAGACTGCCTACTTGGGTACAGATATCAATAAACCTATTTTGCAAATTTCCATGCATTTTTTTACTCTCACTTATCAATTATGATATAAAGAACTTCAGAAAATCCATTGACGTTTCATAAAACTTTTTTGTATTGTTAAAATCACCCAAAAAGCTACATTTTCTGATGCTTTAAAAAAAAAATAACAGTGAAACATCAACTTACAATATTGTGTCCACAATGCATCAAGCTTAAACACAGTGTACCTGTTCCTTAACTTATATGAAACTGATAGAACATTTTGACTTGCAAATTGTTAGATTTAATTCTGGAATGCAAAATGTATAATTTCAGATGCAGGCTGCCATCTCTTCACCACACTTGGTACTTTCCAAAAGCCATGCTGTATCAAGAGTCAATATGTTGCTAACTATGCTTTATAACTGTACCATATATTTTATGAGGCCATTATAAAACTTGCATGGTCCCAAAAGCCTAGTGTATCAATTATGACACAAAAATGCAAGCATGGTAATGCTCCAAAGATTCGTTGGTCTTCATAATTATTTCTTGTTTAGTAGTTGACCAAATGCATACATTCATATATAAGTCGTTCTGAAAACACTATCTCTTTGGAAAAGTTTGCGTTTTCTTCAAAAGCTATCTCCATAAGGTGACAGCTGTATTAAAAAGGCACCCATAAAAATAATATGACTGCAAAAGCCTTATGTATTATTAATGATACATAACGCTATATAAAAGCATATGTATATAATTTTTATTTTGGGTAAAGTGTTCAATAAACATCTTCATTTTGATTACCAGTAAGATAGTTGTTATAAAACATGATCTCATACTTTGTCAAAGTTTGTACTTTTCTTAAAAAACCTGCAGCATAAATAAGATGAAAAATATATTTTTTAAAATGTGACATGAGTTTTGATAACTTTTTGATTATCATAACATGACTGCAAAAGCCTAATGTTTCAAATCTGATATCAACTTAACATAAATTTGCTAAATCTCCCTTTCTTCCCCAAATGTGGTAATTTCAATAAAAAATAATCTAACAACAGTTCAATCCTTTCAAATCTAAACTTCTTTGGAGAAGCATGCTTTCTCCAAAGTTCACCGGGTAAATTAATTATGTTAAATAAATCTTCCCTAAATTATTCAGATTTCAGTAAATAGAAAAGGAAAATTAGAACTATGTTTGAAGATGTATGAATAGGAGACACACACACACACAAAGAAAAACACCGTTAGAATTTGGATCCCTGATGTATTTCCCTTCGTGTATTTCTGTCATTTTGATCTTCTTTGGGCTTGCCCCTCTCTGGTGGGGTAAAATGATGCTCAAGAAGACCAAATGAGCTGGTCATGCAACTTCATTGTGGCTCTTTGATGATACTCGGTGGTCCTTATGTCTGTTCAAAGTGCTCTCAAAGTTTCTGGAAAGAGTGGAATTCCCTATTGACGCAAAATAGTCATATGTGGCAAGATCAGCTGGTGGACATAACCACCACGAGCTCTTCTCACCTGGATAAAATCGCCAGAAAGAACATGTTCATAAACTCCTATATCAGTTTTTGGTCGTTTTGTGGAAGTTAGCACAAGGCAGAGGGTGTTTTCATGAATTATGTCCCTAAAAAATGTCAATGACCGTTGTTTGCTGGTTTGGGAGTTTTGCTCCGCCCCCCCGGTGTTTGTCGTAAACCTGGCTCCTGGCTCCAATAAACCCGGGCTAAGAGCGCCCTGGGCTCGCCTCCTTCTCCAAGGCGATCAATAGGATCTCAGGCGCACTCCAAGCACTCTCTTACGTAGACATCCACCAAGGAGAGAGCCGATACAACAACACGGTTGATCTGCTCAAACACAAAAAATCTACCTGCTTTCTGAATCATGTCGTTGAGCCCAAAGCATACAACGCCTTTTTCAGTGACAGATATTTTGAGTCCAATCGAGGAGACCTACAAGAAGTTCAGTGGCATGGACGGCGCAGGGAATCTAACCTCTTCACTGGGAGCCTACCGACAGCCTCAGGTGTCTCAGACCGGCATGCAACAGCACTCGATGGGCCACAACGCCACCGTGGCCACCACTTACCACATGCCGCACACCGTCTCCCAGTTCTCCCACGGCGCAATGGGGGGATACTGCAACGGGAGCCTTGGCAATATGGGAGACCTCCCGTCGTACCAGGAAAGCATGCGGAATACTGCAGCAGCTACAGGATGGTACAGCGCCAACCCCGATCCAAGATACTCCACGAGTAAGTTCGATTCTCATTTTATCTACACTTTCGTCATTTTACATACTGTATGAACGCGTAAACCCCAGAGGACCCTATATTCTACAAAATAGTAATTCTGTAAGGACAAAAGTAACATTTTTTATGATGGACCACATTTTACAAAAGAAAAGAAAAGGAAAGAAAGAAAAGAAAGAAACATTTAATGACTAAACTGAAAAGGAGATCATTCATTTCAAGTCTGGCTCAAATACTTTTATTATTATTATTATTATTATTATTATTATTATTATTATTATTATCATTATTATTATCATAATTATTATTATTATTATTATTATTATTATTATTATTATTATTATTATTATTATGTTATATCTAAAGATTTGTAAACTTTTTTCAAAGTTCCATAAATAATTTACATGACTAAAAAATAAATAGTTCAGGCGAAATAGTGTTCTCCTCTTCTGTTTATTGAACGCACGTATATGTATGTATTTTTTAAAGTTTCTAGATTCATGGGACCTTCCACAGGTATGAACATGAGTGGCATGGGGAGCCTGACGGGGATGGGAGACGCCAGCAAAGCCATGCCAGCTCTGCACGCTGCGCCCAGGAGGAAAAGGCGCGTGCTGTTCTCGCAGGCTCAGGTCTACGAGCTGGAGAGGCGGTTCAAGCAGCAGAAATACTTGTCGGCACCCGAAAGGGAGCACCTGGCCAGCATGATCCACCTGACGCCGACCCAGGTGAAAATATGGTTCCAGAACCACCGGTACAAGATGAAGCGCCAGGCCAAGGACAAGGCGGCGCAGCAGATGCAGCAGCAGCAGCAGCAACAGGACGGTAACCTGTGCCAACAGCAGGCGCAGTCCCCGCGGCGCGTCGCAGTGCCTGTTTTGGTAAAGGATGGTAAGCCGTGTCAGAACGGCTCCAACACACCGACGCCGAATCAGCAACAGGTTCAACAGAACCAACAACAGAGTCAACAGCAGAACGGAGGTGGAGTGGTGCTTGCGTCTTCGGCCGGAAGCCTCGGGCAGCATCAGAGCCAGCAGCAGGTGAACGCTTTGGAGCTGGAGGAGATGTCGCCTAGTCCGCCGTCATTGCACAGTCAGTTGAACATGGCCCAGATAGACACATCTGCTGTAGATTACACCAGTAACATGGTCAGCTCAAACCTCCTGTACGGCAGAACGTGGTAGGACTTTCAAAAGCACTGTTACTGTCCAGTTTTATGTGAACCTGCGGATGAGCCCTATATATATACGTAAATATATA
>CAEGAD010011967.1:0-66416 GCA_903067055.1 Poeciliopsis paucimaculata
CAGACACAGGTTGGGCCCCTGAGTCGAGTACGGCCCTGGTCCCAGACACAGGTTGGGCCCCTGAGTCGAGTACGGCCTTGGTCCCAGACACAGGTTGGGCCCCTGAGTCGAGTACGGCCTTGGTCCCAGACACAGGTTGGGCCCTGGGCCCTGAGGTTGGGGGAGCCCCGGCTGCATGGCTAGAAGCTGCTGGAGAGGTGGAGGTGGTGATGTTCTCCGCCTGCTGCCTGATCGTCTGGATTCGAGACCTGAGCGCTGTGATGTCATCCTTACAGAAAGCCTGGTGGACAAAGTGAGGTCAGGTCAAGGACATATACTTCTTCCCTGAATTATCCACACCCCTGGCTGTGATTAACATGCTCACATTAACAGGCATGTTGTTAATGAATCATCAAAGCGAGGAGAAAATCATCAGCAAGAAATATTTGGACAAACTTTCTAGTTTTGTTGCCTTCTTTGTGTTTTATCTCTTTGTTTTATCTGCACCGTTTCATTTTGTCTTATTTTCTTGTAACTAGCATTTTTGCCTGAAAGCACTTTGAAAATAAAGTCATCATCATTATTATCATTATATAATAATGATAATAATAATATTGTTGGGTAACGTTGGTGACGAATCGGCAGGTTGCTGCCTCGATCCCAACTCCACCCTCCTCTGTCGTTGTGTCCTTGAGCAAGACACTTCACTCCCCTCGCCCGCTGCTGGGGTCAGAGGGGCCGGTGGCAAAGCGGGCACTGACAGAAGCTAGGCTACTGTTAGACTGCCCCAGGACAGCTGGCTACTATCTTGCCATCATGTGTGTGTGTGTGTGTGTGTGTGTGTGTGTGTGTGTGTGTGTGTGTGTGTGTGTGTGTGAAGCGCTCTGGACTTGATAAAGCACTACACAATTACAAAACCATTAACCATCATAACATCAAGCTTTTAGTATATTATAGAATCAAACCAGGGCTATAATTTATAAATCATCTAACATGGAACAAAAAACAGTCACTAATTTCTCCCTTGGATGTCTTTCATTTTTGTCTTCTCAATTTTTCTTCAACAAAGTTAATGTGTTGCTATTGTTATTAGAATTATTTTTTTATATTGTTATTAGAATTATTATTATTATTTTTTATTGTCATTAGAATTAATGCTCTTTTAGTTTCAGTCATACTGAGACAGGATCGCAGTGGATCTTCTACATCAAGGCTCTGAAACCTGCAGCTCTGGATCCCTGAATATATTAAAACATGAAATATTGACTTGCCATTACTGGTTCTAGAAGCTCTGGAGCATTATTATCATTTCTCCCGTTTATTGAAGGCAAATTAAAAAGCTGAAAGCAGAATGAACTGTGAGAACTGCAGGGACTGATCAGGTTTATTTGGGTTAAAAAAAAAAACATGCTTCATTTTCATAAGATTCAAATATTGTGCAGTCACAGCCAGAATGAATGGAGAACCGGTGTGCTCTCCCTCTTACCTGCGGTCTGTCCTCGGGCAGGACGAGTTTCTTCCTGGCTGTCCTGCTTGTTGTTTTCTGAGTCGTGTTCGCCTCTCTGGCCCTTTCGGCTTGCCGTCTCCTCTTCACCGAGGAGTGCTCGGCCGTGGCTGAGAACACTGCGGCTCCGAGGTCGAACTCCGCCTCGGCCGAGCTCCTTTTGGGGGTCCGGGGACTGGCCGGGTCCGTGTCGGGTCCGCTGGAGGCGGACTGCTGGTCGGTACTCAGCCCCGCTGCCTCGTCCACAAGCCGGACAAACTCCTCGCGGATCGGGGAGCAGCAGAGAGCGGACTCTTTGTTTCCATGGAGGAAGCTGCAGGCCGGGGAGCCTCTGAGCCGTCCTCTGGTCCTCGCTGCTCCTTTCTTCCTCTGGCTGAAGAAGTCGGAGACCTGAGCCTGAGACATGTTGCTGTCGCCGCAGCAGAACCAGAACAAGCAAACAGTACCGGGCCGTATATTATAGGCTGCGGAGGAAGGCGAGTGGAATTTTCGCGCGAAATCAGTAAAAGCCACGCCCCCATCCTGCCCGCCTCCTGACGCATGCGCAAACTGTGATAGCATTGCACTACATATGAGCGTCAGTGTGTAACTGACACGACACACAAAAACTAAATAAACCGGTTAGAATGTCATCAAATTCACTTCCAATTCAAAAATACTTTTTCGATCACAAAAAATAAATTAAATGCTGCTGTAACTCATATTAATTCAAATTACAAGAGTTATTGTAAATAGCGAAAGTTACTGTAGAATTGTATAGAGCCTTTTTACAGAGCTCTCTGTGTGGCTGGCAAAGAGAAATCCAATCAGTTACTTCAACACAGCTGCTGGGCTTCTTCTGCTTCCTGTGACCACTTTCTTTTTACATGGTGTTTATATTCAGAGCAGAGAAATACAAGACTGTGATCTGATTTTTCTAGAGGGGGTCTTGGTTTGGAGACATATGAATTTGTGACATGAGCATAAAACAAATCCGATGTCAAAGTGGTGAGACAACGGCAGTGTTGAAGAGGGTGAGGCATGATTAAAATCACCAGATATCGCCACAAATGCTTTGTGGTGATGTGCCTGTGTGTTGATTTTATTGTTTCTTGTGAATTGGTGCTGTAGAGACAGACTGAACTGAATGAATTTGAATATGTTTTTTTTGTTACAAATCTCCAGCAGAACATCCCAGAAAGCCCACAGCCTTCTGGGGAAACGCTCCCTGTACATCTGACAGGAAATGGTGCGATGCTTGAATCATTTCCATCTCCACATCTCCTCCCCGAGGATGAAACAACAAGGAACCAACGAATGAATCCATTTATCCTCTCGTGTCTCATAACCATCTGAAATACTACAGGAGACGCTTAAGTTTGGTTCCCGTTAACAGAATTCAGCCATTTCAGCAAATGTTCTTGTAATATTTGGGAACTTGTTCTCAGGTACAGCAGTATGTGCAGAGCTCTCTTTCTGAAATAAATGGACTATGCCCTGGTGTTTGAATGGAAGCTTTTGATGCTGACGTTTCTATTGAAGGGAGTTGACAGAAAGAGAGGTACTCAATCAACACTGATTGCTTCAAGCAATGAAATGAAGGTGAAAGATTTAATGAGTCGTCATTATCGTCAACAGAAAAAGCTGTCAATCTAGAGCAGGCTGAGTGCTCAATGGATGGACGGCCTGTTAATCAGACCTGCTAACAACATCATGGCTGATGAGAGATTATTCAAGTCCACATTGTTACTGGGTCATCCCCCCCATAGCTAACACCAGCCAAAGTAGTTTTAGATTATAAATAACCTCATCACCCTAAAGAAAAGCTTAGTTATCTTTTCAGTTTGACTTCAACATTTTAGTATCTCAGGTCAGCATCAGAAAACACTGAGGGCATGAGGGTGAGGTCACAGGGGGGCTCCTGGTGACTCCCCTGTTCAGACCAGGTCAGTGGGCTCTGAATCCTCCACTTCTGCTTCCAGATGGTTCTCGTGGTAAATGCAGAGGTTTGGAAAAGATGGCAGGTTTGAGGTTTTTCACGTGTTCTTAATTACGAACCCCGTCAAAAACCCTACACTGACCCGCTGTGTCCTCATCATCAAAGCTGCTTCAGAGTGATGAAGAGACAGAGAGACCCAGTGTGTGCCTGACTGTTTTTTTTATATTTAATTATTATTATTTTTCAATTACTATAACATTGTGTAATATTTCACTGAGGTGGTTTTTACAACTGGAAAAACTGATTTCCGAGAAAAGGAATGATTGAAGAACCTGAAGCCGAATTTGTTCTGAGGAGGTAAACAGCATCCGACCCACATGGAGGTGCTGGTGAAATATTATAGAGACGCTTTCTGGCACCTGAGCTTTATACAGTTGAAACTCGTCTGCTTTAAAAGAACTGATTTCTAATAGATTAATTGGTCTGTAAATATCTGGTGACAACAGGCAAGAGGCTGGGTCAAACTGGACAGGTCACCAGTCCATCACAGGGCAACACAGAGACAGACAGGACTAACAACCGTGCACACACACACACACACACACACACACACACACACACACACGCACTCACATGTACACACACAGCGCATTCTGCGCCTCGGAGGGAGGAAGAGGACCTAAGGAGGATTTAGAGAGATCAACCAACCTGACAGTCATGTTTTTGGGCTGTGGGAGGAAGCTGGATAACCCAGGCCTGCACAGGGAGAACATGCAAACTCCACGCGGGATTCGAACCCACGACCGTCTTGACCACGTCAGTAAATGATGTATTTGAATATTTCCCTCAGTGTCGTCCCAACTCGCTCACATAGCCTACCCCCTCTGTCCGTGTGGGGGCGCTGTAAATACACATAACGTGGCTTTTTGACGTCAGGTGTGGCAGACACGTTGTGGCATCAGGACAGATGTTTTAGCGCAAAACAGTAAAGTGGCGCAGCGCAATGGAACTGCCCTCCCCAATCCCCACCATACCCCTCTCTCCCGCACACACACACACACACGCACACACACACACACACACACACACACATCTCCAGCTGTCACTAACTGACAGACTGGCTGAGTGTGTGACTGTTTGGTTAAAACAGGGAGGTGACCATCAGCAGCTCAGTGGAGAATAGCTCCTCTATGAACGCCCCTCAGCTCAGACTCTGTTCTGTGAATCACATTTTCCACTTTGAGCAGAACTCCTCCAGCGCGGGCCTGGCCGACAGGAGCCGCGCTCTCAAACTTTTCTTTCTCCCTCCGAGGCGCAAAAAAAAAAAAAAAAAGAAAAAAAAAAAAAAAAAAAAAAAAATGGGCACCGGATGGGCTGTTGGCACATGGTTTGCGGCGTAAAACCCCCCGAAAAAAAAAAAAGAAATGGACAGGGGGGGGATGCGGCGAAATTTTAATGTAGATCTGGAAAGGCGGAGGATCGGCGGATCTTTTACTGAACAATGCTGGAGCTCTGCTCGGTTTCGTGTCTGACGGGACGTTTGGACCAGCTGTCCTGCTGAATCCGTCGGTCCAAATGGAGACACTAGGACGGGTTGTCCCCCACTCTGAGCGCTGATCTCAGACACACACACTAACACACACACACAGACATGGATCTCCAGGTGATCGTCTGGCTGGTCTACAGCGTTCTGCTGCCAGCCGTCCTCCTAACAGGTAGGCACCCGTCCGCTGTCGGCCCGGTTCGGTTCGGTTGGGTTCGGTTCAGCTGACAGGGCGTGCTGTTGGGATCTGGGGGGAACTTTTCTCTCAGCGTTGCGCTGAAACCCTTGACGGGGAGGTAACTGTGAGCGCTGCTGCTGCAGAGTGAACTTTTCACACACTGGAACATTTTTCCAGTAGGTCCAGCCAACATGAAGGCAGAGGAGCTGAGCTGGTCCCCGCTGCTGCTGCAGCTGGGGAACCTTCAGGTTGGAAGTAGAAGCTCCGCGCTGTTTGCGGCCAGACTGCTGCGCTAATTAGAGGGAAAAGTGCGAGGAAAAGGATCCAATCAAGCGTCTTGGAGTTGGAGCCCTTATCGTTCTGACGCACAGAGGTGCGCACTGGGCTTTTACGCAAACACAGTTGAGATAGGCTGACTTTCCTAACTGAAACTGACCCGAGTCCGCCTGACTGAACTCAGAACCTCCGTAAAAATATGAAGGAGGGACCGGGAACCGGCCATTCTGTCAACTTTGCCGTGCGCTGAAAAAGTGCAGAGCCGGGACGAGGCATATGCAAACAAAGCAGCTGATTTTTGCCCGGAAAACCATCAGGGGGAAACACAATGACATTTTGTTTTTTGTCTGTTTTAGGAGAAATACTTCAGAAATAGCTATGCAAAGCAAAACTTTTCACCCCTCCCCCTACTTCCCCAGAGACCAGTTAGTATTTGGAAAGCCATCAGTAGAAGTATGGGGTCAAATTAGGTGTGAAAATGTGAAGAGTTTTAAGACATTTCAATGGTTTCTGCTTTACATCCACTGGGATCAACGTCAGATCCTTTGATCAGTGAGAAAAGTGTGTGTGAACCAGCTGAGACAAATGACTTTTTACAGTGATTGCTTGCAATAAGTCTTTGTGTTTTCAAATGGTGTCTAAGTTCTACATAAGTTCTGTCAGGCAAGTTTGTGCTTCACATTCTGATCCAAAAACAGCCAGAAAACAAAAACCTGAGCAAAAACACTAAGAGAAATCAGGCAGACATTCAGCTCACAGTAACAATCTGCATCACTCAGGCCCTGGAAACGTTTTTTTTTTTCCATTTGGGTCACAAAACAAAAGTAATAATGAACCTGACTGAAGTAAATACACTTTTATGGGCATTTTGAAAACCATCCATTATTTCGCTGGTTGTTGTCATGACTTTATAACAGGAAATATGCTGCTGCTCAAAAGGACCTGGATCACTGAAGAAGTGTTTTAAGTAAAATAAAAAAACAAAAAAAAACTAAAACGCAGGAGCCTGAATGCATCATCTGTTCTGTAAGCGACGCAAACCTTTATTCAGCTGCTGAATCGGTTACTATTACAGATATAAACAGGAGCTTGGCAACAATAATTTGTCAAAGTGTAATGAGAGAAATTCCAGTTTTCACCCTCAGATACTGATATACTCAGGCGCTAAAATCTTTATTTTGTTATTTTTTTTTAACCAAAATATTTCTATTGAATTTTTCCTCGCTTTCTTATTTTTCAAGGATTATTATCCCAGTAAAACGAGGTGGGATTGAGTCGGTCTGTCCAGACTTCCTGTTTTGTTTGTGGTTCTTATGGTTTTTAAAATGATGGTGGTCTGTTTAAGGCAGGTGTTCCCAAAGTGTGGGGCGCGCCCCTGACGGGGAGCACAGTGCTATTACAGGGGAGGCAAGGGAAGCAATATGAATGAATAATAATAATAATAATAATAATAATAATAAAACACAGTTACACAAAAGTGTTTCACTGTAAAGATGGTTTGTAGTTTTGTTGCAACCTGAAGTGTGAAATAAACTTCAGTGGAGTTTGACAACAAAATATGTGTAAAGGTTTATGTCTGGTTGAACGATGTGTGTGCCCAGTTGATTCTTTTTTCTTTTCGGGGGATTTTATTGTAATCCACAGGGGGCCCCAGAAAGTCTTTTGGGCCACTGGTTTAAGGGAACCTGTAATCCTGGACGTGTGTGTCTCTCTCTCTAAGTTTATTTATCTACCAATAGAAGAAGAACTTTTTCCATCATCTTGCAGATTGCCTGAATATGGATGCTGTTAGATGACTTGCGGTGGTTTTTATTGTAGTTGGAAGGGCCCCAAATCAAATTCTGCTTAGGGCCTCAAATAGCCTTGGAGCGGTCCTGTTCAGAGGTAACCGTGGTACCTGATACCTGACCCGTGTGTTTCTGGGAGTCCAGAGGACTGCCAGCTATCAGTGATAAAATTACAGCGAGGAATGGCAACCAGGAGTACTAAACTAACCCCAAAGACGTGAAGCTGAGCCTCAGCGCTTTCTCTCTGGGTGTTTACCATAAAAAACAAAGGTAGACTTAACATTATAGAGCTTTCCCACACAGCCCTGCTGCTGGGCAGAGGACTTTAAAGGGTCAATGAAACGTTTTGCGTCACATTGTGGGCCACAAATTTATAAGAGGGTTGTAGAAGGTTTGGGAAAAAAATCAACTGTATGATAAAAGAACTTGGGCGCCCAGAACAGAGAAACTAATGTGGTTTCCAGACGAACCAGGAGGCGTTAAATAATTGGCTGTCAGATTTACAGGGAACCAGACACACAAAAATACTGCAAATGTATTCGCACCCCCTGACAACTTTCACGTTTGGTCATATTACAACCACAAATGTCTGTTTTTTTGTCTTACAAAAGAAATAAAAAAAAAAAGTGGAGTGCATCATTATTCACCTGATAAGAGTTTTAGATGCAGTTATTTTTCCTCCAACACCTGTGAACATCAGTTTTCAAGTCTTGACACAGATTATTTATTAAATTTGAGTCTGGTCTTTGACTAGACCATTTGAAGACATGAACATGCTTCAACAGAGGTGTCTGTCCATGATTTTAGGCGGCCCCTCTGACCGCACAGGTGGCTGATGCTGACAGATGCCTTTTATTTACTGATCAAAATAAAATTATTATTGGAATAACTTTCTTACAAAGGAAAATGTACAATTAGTCTATTTACAGTCAATAGAAGGACGTCTATCCAGAGGATTTGACAAAAAGGCCGACTTTGCCACTCTCTAATCAACTTTTAATTAGTTTATAAAGCTTGGTTAAGTATTAGCAAGCTTTTAGAAAGAAAGTGACCCAAATCATAAGAGATGTATTGATCCGAAATTAATATATCTGTACTAGACAAAAATTCTAGTGACAATGTGCCCAATCCATAATGGCACAACTATTCAGTCTACTTCTATGCTTTGTGCTTGTTTCGACATCATGCTGTATTATTTATTTTACATTGCATTTAGAGTAATTAAATACACTTTCTGAACCATTTGAAAGAAGGTTTGTTGCAGTTTGTTTCTGTATGTCTGACCACAGATAGTCAACCTGCTGATTTTGTCATTTTCAGTTTCTGTATTATTTTTGTTATGTTGGCTGATCTACTCATAATTGCACCGACTGAACAAATTAAAGTTGTTGTTTTTATATGTTTGACCAAGCTTTTGAAGATAATGATGTATTTAAGTGTGCTGCACTGGTGCAGAGTTATCCAATAAATGTGTAATTCAGTACATTTATGTCTGATTAAGAAAAAAAAAAAAGAAAACACAATCGTTTTAACTCAATTCAGCTCTGTTGTTCTGTATCGGATCGTATCGGCCGATAGCTAACCACAGATATTGGTATTGGAAGTACATATCATAATCTTATAATCTGAGAACAAGTTTGTTCAATCGAGGCCAAAACATTTTGCGTTTTAATACAGAAAACACCCAAAAGGACCTTTTTCACAGGTCCCCTGCATACTTGGTTCAAAGTTCAACCTCAGTTTTTTCTGTCTTTCTTCTCACGTCTCCTCCATAAATGCCAGCTTTCTGGAGTGCGCAGCTAGCAGCCGTTATGTCAGTGAGGATCTGTAGATGATCACACAGCAGCACTTGGAGGAGGAAACCTAAACATATCATGAAGGCTCCGACATTCACCAGGAGGGACAATATTAAGAAAGGATTGTTATTTTATGTGCCAAGAACTTCACATCCCAGTGACATCTGCGTCTGGCCTTTGTACTCAGACGTCTGGCTCTCTGCGGTGTGTCTGCATGATGAACAGCTTCGGTTTCTCCTCAGTCGGCTCCCAGTGAGGCCAGAGCAGAGTATAGGGCTGTCACACAAACACATTTTGCTGGATGATAAATTGTTCCAGAACTTATTTTACTAAATGATAATATTGTTATTTTGAGACCGTACTCAACTAACATGGTGATAAGAATATAAATAATAATATTAATGTTTTATTATTGCAACTTAACACACTCAAAGATTAAAAACATGCACATTTCTAAAGAACGTTTATCAGTTTAACCGGAAACATTTCAAATTTTAAAACAGATTCATGAAGCACAAGGGGCCAAAATTGCATTTAAAAAAATAATAATCATTCAGCTTAAACAGGGAAAACAGGCAAAAGTGACAGGTAGGGGAAGACTGACTTTGCAATGTTTCTCAGAATGGCGGATTTTAAAGGAGAGCATCACTTTATTAAGTACTGTTGTCTAAATGAAAAATTTGCACTCATTTTAATTTATCAGGCAATAAATTGATTTATTGCACATTGTGACAGGCTCACTGCTATAGTTCTTTAAGTGGGAAACGTTGATGGATGGGGCTGGCATTGTTTCAGGGTCTTCACTGAATATAGGCTGTGCATTACGATAAATTACCAGAGATTCACCGATCTGATATTAATATCTGTATCAGTCCTGATGCTGAACCTATTTTATTCGGTATCCTGACAACGGCATATCTATTCAGTCTAATTTTATGCTTTGTGCTCTGAGTGATGTTGTGCTTTATTTATTTTACATTAAATTTAAAAATTTTAATTTCTGAACTTTCTGAAATTATTTCCGTTTGAAATAAGGTTTGTTGAAGTTTATTCTTACATGATTGACCGAGCTGGTGAAGCCATCGGTGGATCTGAATGTGCTGCACTGGTGCAGAGTTATCAAAGGATAATTCAAATGTATTGTAAATGTAATTTATCATCAAATGTAATCCAGTACATTTCTGTCCATTTTAAGTCGCTTCAGATGTTTTTCTGTATCGGATCATATCGGCCGACAGTAAAC
The DNA here is from genome assembly GCA_903067055.1 of Poeciliopsis paucimaculata. Classification (NCBI taxonomy): domain Eukaryota; kingdom Metazoa; phylum Chordata; class Actinopteri; order Cyprinodontiformes; family Poeciliidae; genus Poeciliopsis; species Poeciliopsis paucimaculata. The sequence continues at coordinate 10,225 of CAEGAD010011967.1, forward strand.
CTCAGGTATCCGTATCAGAAGTTACTTATAAAAGTGCATCATTATAAATAACTACAGTGTAAATATATTATGTAAGAAATTTTCAGTGGGAAAAACTGTTGGTACATCAGTAACATCCTCTTGGTACTGCCCATTAAGGCCGTGGGTGCAGGTGCTCCATGTCCGGTCATGTTGCTACCTGTCTGTCCAACACAAAGTGTGGGAACCAGCTGGATCACCAGCTCTGACTCAGATCTTGAGGCTTTGTTACGCCAGCTGACGACTGTTTTTCTACGGGATGAACACAATGATGTCATGACTCAGTTCTGCAGGCAACACACCCTGAGCTTCTACTGTCACCTCTGTTATCCGACTGATATTCCTCCAGTGGTTGAACATTTTTCCTCGTCACTGAGTTTATCACTCTGTGTGGAAATATGGCAGTTTGTCTGAAGCTGGATGACGTCGTCCACTCTGTCTGCGAAGGACTGCGTCGCTGTTGAAATTGTTTCCTCTCACGGCTTTTTATTCGACAGAGGGGAAATGGCAGGCCTCCCTGTTCATCTCCATCCTCACTGAACGCCGGCGTTTCATGTGGTTTCAGAGAATCGGCACACCCAGGCCCAACACGGGAGAAGTTGTGGAAAATCTTTCCAGCCTTTCTCTTCGCTTCCTGTGAATGTGACATGGTGTGCGGTTCCTCTCAGCATGAAGCCTCTTTTTTTTATTATTATCAGTGCCAACATGTTTTCTCAGTTGTTCATGGAATAATAAAAGAAAAGAAATCCTCTCAGGAATAAAAGCATTCCAGCAAATTCCTCTGTGTAGCAATAAATGTCACTCAGACACGATCTGAACCTTTAGACCGGAGCAGAAGAAAATCCTGCCTGAATGAGGAAGATCTGACTCCCCTTTAATGTGATTGGTTCCTTCTTTTCCTGTCTGTGTTGAAATGCTGGGGTTACAGTAACTGGAGGCTTGTAGAACTCACACACACACACACACACACACACACACACACACACACACACACACACACACACACCCCCACACACACACACACACACACACACACACACACAGCCAACACTTTAGGAACATGTGTCTTTTGTAGGCAGAGAGACAGTAGGGGCAGGGATATTGTTTGGCTACATGCTACATGTTTCCAGGTTGTTTGTTTGAGCTGGTGGTCATATTGTTCCACTGAGTCAGAGGAAACAAAGGTTCAACGATGCCATCATACACACAGTTATGTTTCTGTCACTGCTGGAGACATTGTTTGAAGTCCTGGAGCAAAGAATCTCAAGAATCTGTCATAAAGTCACGTCTTCGTGCTAACGATGAGCAGTATGGACTCATCATATGGCTAACGTTCGTAAAAACATTTTTAGCTTTGGAAATACAGTTCAACTTATTTACAATCAGTCAATACACTCTCTACCTTAGTTGTTTGGGGGGGAAGAAGACTCACATTTTACCTACTTTCTGTAACAGTGAAGAGTTTGTTAAATGAACACACTCAATAGAAGCACAGTAGGATTTTATTTGAAAAATGTTTTATCTTCTGTGTATTTGGAGACGTGTCTGCCGTTAATTCAGCCTGTAAGAAAGCGCGAGAGCCATAAGAGACCCAGGTGGCTCAGCAGAGGACAGCCAGCTTGCTCTGTTTGTCCTTTTTGAACCTTCAAACTTTGGATGATGATGTGAAAAAGTGCTTTTTCCTCACAGGACCATGTAATTTTTCTTCCCAAGTAAAAAACACCTTCATTTAAAAACTGCACTTTTGGTTTACTTGTGTCGTCTTTGACTAATAACTAAACTGGTTTGATGCTCTGAAACACTGGAATGTCACAAATGTGCAAAACAAACAAACAAAAAAAAAAGTCACCACGGCCACACTGGAGAACTCAGGAACAGGAACCTAAAGGGAAACAGAAGGCTGGAGGTGTGGCCGGGGCGCTGAAGGGGACTGTGATGATGATGATGATGATGATGATGCTGCTGTATGATGGCGCAGGAGATGATGATGGAAAAGGTAATGCAGGAAAGGATGGAGGAGGATGATGATTGGACCATTGGAGGAAGGTAGTCAGGTGATGCAGTGAGGACCAGAGGTGAGACGGGAAAACTTTAGGATCCGTCAAGGAATGATAAAAACTCACCAGCTTATACCTGCTGGGGAGGTGATCAGTGACATGGGAACCAAGTGACTATAACCAACGGAAAATACTTTAGCTGTGGGAAAATGAGGTTTGTTTAAGAAGGACCAGTTCACAGCATGAGTCATCTCATTTACATTTATATTTATTTCAGTAAACTCTGATTTGTTTTCAGATCTGCTTCCATGGAAATCTCTGGGAGTGTGTGTGAACGTTGAGGTTAACCTGGTTGACCATACTAGCTGTGTCTCACCAGCTCCAGGGTGAACGCACGGCCTCTGTTTTACCGCCATCCATCTCTCCGTTTTCCCTTTCTGTGGTGCTGCTTTGCTCTACACTTCACTCATTTATGGTGGACAAATTACAAAAGACATTTCTAGTTGTGCTGTGCGCTTCCAGCAGACGGGTTTCCATTACAAAGTGCTCAAAATCTTTGTCGCTATGGTGCTAATGCCGAAAAACAAAACAATTTTGTAAATGTGGTGTTTCCATTAAATAAGAAATGAAATGACTGTCATCGTAAGTCATTAAAAATCATGGCGGTAACAGATGTAAACATTAGCATAAGATATACTCATAATTCAGCCATGATGCTAGCGCTCATTTATCAACTATGAGACATCAGCATCTTATTCAGGCAGTGGAGTGATAAGCCCCGCCCACATGGGAGCAGTAGGCGGGTTTTGTAGTCGGCTATTTTACAGAAGAGTCATGGATTGAACATGTTGGAATTGCACAGTGTTTTTTTTTGTATGAATTGTGTGATGTGAGAGCTCTGGAGGAGCCAGCTGCACATTGTCCAAAAAACTAAAACAAACTACATCATCCGACGACCACTTCCTGTTGTCTTCTTTGTAGTTTACACTGGTAGTGACATCCAGCTGCTGATCTCACAACTATAATGGAAAAAAAGGGTTTCCATTGCAGTTCAGTGAAATACATCTATTCCGATACGTCTGAAAAATCCACCTCATCTTAGCACAGCAGTGTTTTTTTCGAAGTTGGCGTGTTTCCATTAAGCAGATTTATTTTTGTAATTTCAGTCCACATAATTCTATAATTAATGGAATCACAGCCAATGCTGTCTGCCCCCCATGCATTTGGTAGGAGATCAGATCCAGTGTTTTCTCATCTTCATCTCTTTCTGGTTCTTATTGACCAGATTTCACCGGATCAAATACAGAACCCATCCTGAAGATTTGTTCTGGAAGCCTCTTACTCTGTCAAGCTGACACACCCTGGTTGTTTGTCCTGTCTTCTTGTGAGAGTGTTGATGCTTACATTTAAACTGTAATAATCTTCTTTTTTTTTTGCTCTGCTAGTGATGGCTAACAAGATGTTTCATGAATCTGTTTATGCGAAGTGTCTTGGCTCCTGTCGTTCTAATGGGAAGGACAGTTGTCTGACATAATAGTGTGCAAATGAGTCCTGATCAGTTTAACAGCACTGGCCCTTTGCTCGCATGCCAGACCTTTCTGGCAGTGTGAATGCTATCTTTCCGTTTAAAAAAGCTCATGGAAAACATTATTCTGAAGCCAAGGAGTCTCTGCCAATTCAACAAAACTTGGCGGTTTCTGTCTTTTTCATTGCTGCTTTCATTGCTAAGCCGCCTTATTTGGAGTTCAGGACTGTGATCATTGGCCATCTGTTCCTGATGTTTTCTCTGTCTGGGTTCATCAGCGTGGTGTCTCTTCACTCTGTTGAAGACGAGGGTTCTCCTGAATTTGTCCTCGTCGTCAGTATTTAGTGATGTCTACAGTATGTCCACTAACTTCCTGCATGCCACCCTGGAGGACAGGCTGCGATTACAATACTCTACTAGCTTTTAATAATTGAGTACATTTTAGAAATCAAAAACAAAGATGTGACAAGAGGCCTTTTGTCATTTAATGGTTATCAACACAAGCTGGGCTAATCCAACAGTCAGCTATTAAGAGAAAACTGATGGTGATATCTGTCATAAATAGATGGAAACTCTCATATTGGACTCTCATATCTGGTTTGTTCAAAGCCCCTGATTTGTCATGCTCTTTATTTAGCTTAACACAACAAAATAGGAAGTTCTATTATCCCAGTGTCAGTGAACTACATGTTAACATTTCTGGTAGATGCCATCCAATGATGCAGATGAAATCATAATTTTAATGCCTTTAGAATGAGTTCTTTATGAAATATGCAGAAATATAAAGCTAAACCCAAAATTATTCCTGGTAGATTTAGGTTTAATCTTTTTATATGACCACGTTGTTTCTTTTGTCTGGTAACTTTAACTGTTTGGAGCAAGTCATGCCGATTCCTGACTGTCTGTGATGGGGGCTAAAGGTGATGTCAGTGAGGCCGTTTCAGCCTGCAGCCCACAATTCAAGCCAAATCATCAAAATACCAGCGGTGACATCCAAAAAGCTGCCACCTTGGCACCAGTGCCATCCTGCCTAACATATATAACATTATCTAAGAGAAGGGTGTTGGGGTGTGGGATGAGTACCTGGTCGCAGTAGTAGTAGTAGTTCCTGATAATGTACGCATGTCTTTAATGATGCCATGTGAGTTATTCTCAGGCGTCCCAAGATCCCTGTTATCGCTTAAATTCTCTGTAACTAGAAACCATTTTGTTTCACTGACATGGATTTATAACACTTCCAGTTGTGATAGCATGCTAACGCTAGGTTTGGCTGCTGATGCCAGCATCAGGGAAACCCTTGTGGATGGTTGTGTTCTTTGGTTCTGTAACATTGCTCTTCCACAGAGACGCACAAGTCATTATCACCATCACTCTGCTTTGTGGTTGAATGAAAAGCTGTGTGTATGTGTGGGGGAGTGTGTGTGTTTTTAAACTGGTGGCTGTCCATCTCATGCTATCTATGGCTCCATAAGGGTTTAGTACAACAACAAAAACAACCTCCATACATCTGACGGGTATAGCATAACGGCATAACGACATCAAACAACAACATCAGAAATGAGAGCTTTATGTGGTATAGTGTTATCTCCGTGGGAGATCAAAGGCAGTTCAGAGTAGTTTACTCGGTATTTTCTGGTGAACTACAAAATAACCTCCTAGTAAACACCACATGTTACTTGCTAGGAGGCTGTTGGTGTTTCTATAGCGCCATGTGGTGCTCATTAAACGCCTGGTGGAGCGCTAAATAGCATTTATGAGACGCTGCCAGGCACTGCAAAATAGACGAATGAAGTTTCCCTGTTTGGTACATCCACCACTCGCTCTCCACTGCTGCCACAGATTACAGTGAACTTTATTTGTTTTTCACTTTTGTGTAAAAGCAACTATGCCGTTATGCTACGCTGTTTGGCTCTTGTGCGTCATACTTACCAGATACCTATGAATTGCTTTGGTGTGGAGTTCTTTAAAGCGTATCTTCAGCTACTTGATTATCTGTAATTAACATTTTCTTCACCTGATTGGATTGTATTATTATGTCTTTAGCTTGATGCTGTACTATAAAAGCATCAACTCATACACACTTGTTGGTGAAGTACTTTTGTTGTTGAAAGTTTTTGACATTTATTTGTTTTTATTCATTTTATTGCTCAGGAAAGAGTGAAGCAGTGAGAATGAAAGTTCCCAGACGTTTTTTAAGACGGTTGTCAGGTTTATTGAAATGTGCATAACCATTTTAAGCCGCTTTTTGCATTTTATTTCTCCTATATCTGCAACCCCACCGGTGGTATTTCTTAATAAGAGACACAATGGAGCATGGCAAGAAGATTTCATCTTTTTCAACTTTGTTGGAGATCAGCTTTGGTTTCTCTTTATGCGATGACAAGTCAGATTTTATTTGTTGATGTGCACAACGTTGATGCCTCCATGTCCTAATCACAATCACTACATTTGAACAAGTTCTAACTTTTACTCAAACACGACTTGTGTATTGTGCAACGTCTGTAAATTCTTGGCTCGTTCAAAGCGATTTCCTAACTCGGCGAGAAATACTCAGCTTATGTGTGAACTTGGATGAGACGGGATCACCAGAGGCACAAGAAGGCTGATGATGGTGGAAAGAAAGTACACCCTCTATCAGGTTTTGGCTTTTAAAATATGGTCATCACCATATTATCCTTGTAAAAATTTAATGGATCTTCCCTGGTTAAAGAACATATAAATAAAAATAATTCTAAGTGCACTGAATGGACTGATCAATACAACAAGGTTAGTTTGACTCTGTATTCAGGATTGGGTTTTAAACCCTCAAAAGAAAGTGACTAATGTCTGCTGCTTACTTTAATTATGTAGTAAAATTGGTCATAATAAAGGCAGCAAGCTCATAAAGCCTTACAATAACAAAATGGATAATGAAATTCACTACTCTGTTCAAAACAGAAGAAGATATTGGTGGTCAGTTTTTGGTCAAAGTGGGAATGCTGCACTAGCTTGTGCTAAACACCTAGCATGAAAGAAGCTAATGTTAGCTCAGTCATTGAGCCTGCTGGTCATTCTTTCCGGCCAGTACAAAACTCATGCACATTGCTACACACTGCTAACATGTAGCATGTGTCGCTGGTGAATGCTGTACATATAAGGGATGTGATCAGTGGCTTGGTGAGTCCTGGTGTGATTTGACATGATGAAAATGCCATGACAAAGGTAAACTGGTTCTCCAGTCACCTTGACGGAGATTTTCCCAGTTTTCATCCCGGACAGAGCGAGAGCCCCGGCCGTACGGCTGCTTGTTCTGTAAATCCCTTTTACCTTATAACCCTGTCAGCAGAAGGAGCAGGCCTCACATTCTCTCCATTCTCTCCTCTTTAAATTTGATGTCCAAAGTTTTATGTTGCAGGTTCTTGCCAAAATGTTGGTAGGATGGCACAGCTGGAGAATTTAGAGCCTGGCCTGCATGGCCTCCATGTCAGGTGTTAATCATGTGTGAAGAATACAGTCCTGCTGTCATTCGCTGTCTAATGCTGCAGTCGTTTACTACAGGGATTGCATTTGCAGTTCAATTTACACGTTCCTTTTGAGTCAGGTCTTCTGGTTGGAGGATTTCAAAGCTTCTTTTATTAGCATTGGCCTTTTATTTGGTCAGATATTTCTGCCTTTATGACTTCTACGTCCAAATTCTTCCCTCCCAGTCTCCTGACGACAAAGACAGTGTGATGTAATTTGCATCCTCTGTACCCATTAGGGCTGGACAAGGTGTTGCAAATTGATCATTATTTCATCATTACTGTTGGATGATAAAAGTCTTCAGCCGGGTACTTTTGTCTCAACTGGGCATTTTTTTAAAGGAAACAATAATTTATCTCCCAGTTACAGCAGGGTTAAAAAAAATCTGAATTTAGGTGAGAAATGAATGTATTTATTTCTTCTCCCCTCCCTCTAAGTCGATGTTGTAAAAAGCAGTGCATTTTAAAACTATAATGAAAACATTACACAGTTTGCCTTCACCAGTTAGAAAGATGACACGTTTTTTTTTCTCCATGTCTGAAGGTAAATCAGACCAAATTTGTCTTGTATTAGATTAATTAGAATGATCGAAATTACTTCAATTTGCTAAACACCAGAAAACGTAACAATTTTTTCAGTGGTTATTTTTGTAATTTTTGATGAATTCAGAACGTTTCATACATTTGGTCGGTATCAGGGATGATTATCTGCCAAACTCGACGTCTTGGGTCAAACCTTCTTTTGTTGGCCATTGAGTTGTCACTTCTGATCTGATTCTCATTCTGCTCTATCTGCCTCCAGAGATATTAAGCCTTGAATTTCACACCTCGTCCCGTTGCTATGCTACATATTGCTGTTCTTAATGAGCTCGTTTTCACCGGGATCTAATGAAGATCACGTTTCCTGCTTGGTCCAGAACCTTGACAGTTATGTGGATTGCTGTGTAGCTGAGCATTGAATGCTGCCCTTCGTTGGTGAGGTGGAACCAAACAGGGAGGGAAAATGGCTGCCTGTTGCAGTGCCTGGATGTTGAAGTGTTACCACCACGGTTGTGAGTAGACAACATGCCTGGACACTGGCCTACAGATGTTATCAGACAGAGGATTGTGAAAGCCACACGCTGCAGCCAGTTGAAATCAGAGCTTTGGGAAAGCAACAAACCAACACGGCAGTTTTTTTTAAAACAAGTTAAATTGTAACTCAGAGGGAAATTATAGCAGCGTCCTTCCAAAAGGTTTATTTGGATGTGCAGTTTTAGTTGGTCCACAGTGGCCGACCCTAACCTCAGACACTCAGGGAGAAGAAGCGTCCCTCTGTTATATGTGAACTGGTTAATTTTTGGACCTTCCGCAGGTCTTGGGCCTGCAGTGGAAACTCAAACAAGCAGTTTAGTCCTCAGCTGCCCAGCCGAACGGCTCTCAGCTGGAGGTCATGTTGAAAGCTGCTGAGAGAGACAAACTGCTGCTGCTCCACTTCTTAGTTACGTCCAGGAGTTTTAGCCTTTGCTCCGAGTTACAGCTGGAGTAGGCTATAACAAAATATTTTTGTGCATATTTGCTGAAATACAAATATTTCTAAATTAGCGCCCCAAAATTGTTCTTGATTACAAAAATCCACAAAAACAATTATGAAATCCTGGATGGACTGACAAGTGTGAAAAGATCCTCAATATTTAATTTTAAGAAGCACTGAATGCTAAAACAAACAGCTGTTTATTGATGTTTTAACAGTTTTAACAGTCGCTACCGGCCCTTTAAGAACATTTAGATTTTTGACATGGCCCAAAATGAAACTGAGTTTGACATTTCTGTTCTAAGTTAACGAACAGGAGCAGCCTCATTAAGCAGGAATATATATTTTTGATCTAATCCTTGATCACGACTATCATTTTGCACATATTGTGCTGGCATTTTGTGAAAAAAAACCCCCCAAAAACATTTGTTGTATAATTTAATGATAATTTGCTCAGAATATGTTTTTAAGCTAAACACTAGTGACATGCAACAACCAGTAAATTCTGGTGGTTTGATTTTTCCAGTTGTTCAAAGAGGTTAAAATGCAAAAAAAAAAAAAAAAAGTCATTTGATTTTTTTGTTATCTACATTTTCCAGAAAACCTCTTGTCACAGGCAGAAAGCTGAAGGGAAAACAGAGCACACTTAATGTTTGTTTACAGGAGGCCAAGCACCAAAACCAGTCAGACCCATGTCAAAATGGGGTCAAATGTCAAAGGTTGCAGTTTATTTATTAGTCAGTTTAGGGATTTGACAACATTATTACTAAAAATCTTTGTACTGGCTGTTTTGACGTAACGTCTGTGCAAGCCTGAAATGATGGAAAAACGTTGTTCGGAACAGGATTCCCATGTAGACACCAACATTTCACAAAACAAGGTATTTGTCCTGACCCAAACAAATTGAATTTGCTGAGACAGAGACCTGATGGGATACAGAACATGTTATCAGAACTATAAAGACAGGTGGGACGTCCTGCTGCAGCAGATTTCATATTGAAATACCAAAGGCCTGAACATGTGACCCGCTCAGGAAAGACAACAGACACAAGTCCACATGTTGCTAACTGATAGGTGCTGCGGCCACTCACCGCTGTTATCATGTGTGTCCAGAGACATCGATGCTAATGTGCTTCATGATTAGCCGGGCAGTAGGGTGGAGCTCCTCCACTCTCACTACTCGTGCACTATACCGTCTTCGCTCGAACTAAAGTCTTAAATAAGGCAAACACTAAAAAATACAATTAAAGTTTTTTTTTTTTTTGCATGTCACTTAAATCCCAATTCAGTGATCAGACAGGAGATCTTAAAAAAAGAGTGAAAACCAAACATTTTGACTAAAATGTGGAGCACAGGATCCGCACAGAGGTACAGGACCAGGTACTGCAGGGGAACCCCCAGCCCAGTTCAACTATAAACCTGAACTTAATATATACTCTACGTTGTTGTTGCCAAATAGCTCAAGTTTGTTTTATTCTAATGTTTAAACACCTGATAATCCGGTCGATTCTGTATGATTGGGGGGCAAAATTGCAAAATTTGCTACATTTTCATCTTATGCGGTTTTCTTTCACACTTCACGGTGACAAATGATTCCAATTGAAAAACCTCTTCCCCTCCTCGCCTGTGGTGGTGCTGCACCAAGAACCACTGAAGGAAACAACACAAAACCTCTGAAGAAGAGGGTTAGATTTAGAGCGCAACTTCTTTGTTCACAAAATGTAAAAAAATGAAGCAAAGTCAGACTTTAGCTTTAGTCCACGAGCCATTTCTCCTGCTCGCATTTGCTTCACTCATTTCTTTTGGTTGTATTTACCCAGAATGCCCTGCATTACATTCATCTCCTGCTTTTGGATTGGTCTCTGGTCCGCTTGCATTGACATATGCCTTCGAACTGCAGTAAAATTTACTTAAATCGACCCAGCAGTTAGTTTTTAGTTGGACCATAGTTCACCTTTTTGGTCCACATCAAAGTTTGCTTGTGCATTCACACCTCCACAAACAAACTGGTCTTTCTAGATAAACAGTCCACTTTAAACAGTGTGATTAAAGTGGACTGTGTTGTATAATTATTCTTCTCTAGAAAAAAAATACTTTGGTAAGTGGATTTTGCACAGAAGTGAAAAGAGCACAAGATAACAGCTAACCTATATAAAACCACAAAATGAATTTACAAAAATAAATTCTCTTAATGGAAACACTCCAATTTAAATAAAGCTCAGATTTTTCAATAAAAAGTTTTTCAATCGTATCAAAATAGATATATTTTTCAGAACTGCAATGGGAACAAATTCTCACATCACATGAACAACTCCCGGATGTTACTCCTTGTGAAAACCACAAAGAAGATGACAGGAAGTAGTCGGACAATGATGGTTTGTTTTATTTGTTTTGTTCTGACAATGTGCTCCATCAGAACTCTCACAGCATCACACGGTTCATAAAAAATTGTGAAACGTTCCAACGACTACAATTTTCCCCAAAACACCACATATGTTGTCGCTCCCTAGTATAAGGAGCTTGTCACTCCAATGCATGAAAGCCTCTGATGGCTGTTAGAGAAACCCCAATGCCATGGCTGAATTATAGATATAATCTCATGTAACTTGATGTAGCTGTTTGCGTCTGTCACTGCAATTATATTTCACAATTTATTGCACTCTTGCTTATTCACGTGTGATTTTAATTTTATTTCATTCATGGAAATGCTGCAGTTTCGAAATTTTGTTTTTTGACCTTCAGCAGAGAACAGGCAAAGATTTGCACACATTTGTAAGCTGGTGAGGTAATGAGGCAATAGAGCTCAGTCATTCCCAATTGGGCATTAGGTGTTCTGTTAGTGACACACCCACTGCGCTTGGATCAAGCTTTGAAGGAACTCATGAAGCCTCCTGAAGCTTTGTGTGATATTTTTTTCTGTCGTGTGAGACGGGTTATTTGGCATTAATTGTGACACAGAACAGCATCAATAAACAGGTTTTTATTTATCCTGTTTGAAGATGCTCTGATATAAAACTATGGGCTACTATCAATGTCCAATATTAATATCGCTGAAAAGCAATTGATATTTACCAGTTTATATTGTCCTGCCCTTTGGACATCATGAAGCAATGGGAACAGCACTGACATTGTTCTGCTTCAGTGAAACATCCCACCTGTACAGCATCACTATCACTGTCATATGTCCAAGCAAATATCACATGACCAACGTCCTCCACCTCCAGAAACACATTCACAGATGGAAGGAAAATGGAAATGAATGTTGGTTATTTTTACTATCCCACAGGCCATGACTGTGTTTTTATAGACCCTTTCCTTTTCATCTGTGGTAGGATGATCCAGGAATGATGTGCTAAAGCTGCTAACTCTGATGTTTCTGTGTTTGCAGCTTCTCTTTTTCGCTTCAACTTGCTGTCACTGGTTTACTTCCTCTATCTACTGCTGCTGCCATGGTTCCTGTGCCCAAACAAATACACAGTGAGAGGTAAGATCGTGTGTGTGTGTGTGTGTGTGTGTGAAGAGGTTCAACGTCTGTCTGCTTTTCCTGAAATGCCAGCTTTGGTCTTTCGCGCTTGACGTTCAGGAGGCCGTTTGCCAGAGCTCAGGTTGGGTGCATTTACAAACATCATGCTACACGTCAAAAAAGAAATGCTCAAAGCTTCAGTTTACTGCACAGGCCTTCTGTCTCCTCACTGACTGTAGATACGGCGCATCCAGAAAGTATTCGCAGCGATTCACTTTTTCCACATTTTATGTTTCTGTCTGATTCTAAATTGTATTAAACTAAACTCTTATTTCAAAATTTCAGACACAAATACCTCAATATGACAAAGTGGAACATTGTATTTGAGTGTTTGGTAAATTTATTAAAAATAATCACATTAACATAAGTATTCACAGACTTCATAATATTTTATTGGTGAAGTTCAACAAAGCTGATGAATCTGATCATCCGTGAGATGATTCTACAATTTAAATGGAGTCAACCTGTGGATTCGATTTGGAAAGGTCCACACCTATCTATGTAAGGTCAGAGGTCAAGCATGAAATTAAAGGAATAGTCTGTAGACCTCTGGAAGCTGGATTGTCTTTAGGCACAAATCTGGGGAATGTTCCAGTAACATTTGTGCTGCTTCAAGGTCCCACTGAGCTCAGTGACCTCCATCACTGGTCAGTAGAAGAAGTCTGGATGAAGCATGACTTCCTGGAGTCAGCTGGCCGTCTAAACTGAGCCATCAGGGATACTAAGGCCTCTCTGAGGAGAAAAGAGAACCTCCCAGAAGGACAGCAATCTCTAATTAATTAATTAATTAATTAATTGCAATCAGGCCTGCATTGTAGAGCGATCAAATGTTTTTTTGTTTGAAACAAATGAGCAAAATTAACAAAATGTGGGAAAAGTGAACCGTCACTCTAAGATGCATAAAGTGCACTATAAGATGCATCTTATAGTCTAAGATGCATAAAGTGCATCTTAGACTATAAGATGCACTTTATAGTCTAAATCTAAATCAAACATGTCTACGTTTTTATTGTTCGCAAAGTGATGTGCAGAACATTTTAACTGTAAATGTTGCAGGGTATTTTAAGTGTGTGAGGAGTGTGACTTTGTTTTTTTGTTGTTTCACATTATAGCCAAGTTCATCATAAAACATAGATCTACTCCTTTAACGCTCCAAAGCATAAAGTGATATATTAATGATATTTCCATGGCTTGAGTACAGAGGATTGTCACAGCTTGGTCATGAAATGATGATTCACTGCAAGGCAAAGAGCTGGATTCTCCTTTGAGTGAAGTTAAATAAAGCTGCAAATGTATTATTTGATATCTGGATATTCCCATTTGACTTGTTTTATTTGGGGGACATTTAAATGTTGTTTGTCCAAAGGCCAAACATAATCTTTAAGAGACCTTCAGATCATGATCACTTTGAAAGAGTACAAGAAAGCAAACCAGATCATTAGATTCTGCTGAGAATGAGGGCAGTATGTACGGACTAAAGTGAAGGACTAAAGCGCACAGTCAACCAAAAGAGGCTATAAAGAGAACATTGGACCTATAACTCTCCTTCGACCTGACTAAGAGGCCGTATCTGACTCAGTCATCCTCACAAGATGTGCAATCACCAGGTGATGCAACGACAATTCAACCAATGGGAGGAGCCGGCGCAACAAAGTGGGGCAAGAACGTATCATCACTGCCTCAATAGTGCTGAGTCTCATTGGTAATCTCTGACAATCTGAAGACAAAAACACAAGTATGACCTATGGACAATACCGTCTATACATCTACTAGAAGATATGAGTGCAACTGTATGGGCAATACCTACTGATACCATCACAGTCCACAACCTGGTGCACATCATGGTAACCATGATTCTTGAGATGCTTCACTTCAAAATGAAAACCACTAGAAGCCATGGAGAGCAGCATCCCTGAATCTAAACCCACACATATCAGCCGACTGTCTGAGAAACAGAAAGGTGCGGTTCAGACGCATCCTCCAAGAAAATGCCAACATTTTGACTGTACTGGAGGCATTCTAGTTCTGTGCAAGCAGAGGAAACAACAGAGCCATCAGGTTCACATCTAAAACACGCAGGACAGAAGCCTCTCACGACACCGATTGGGCCACACATGTTCTGCTGCAGAGCGTGCCAGGCTCACACCTCTGACTTCTTCCCTCCAGAGGTACAATAGCAAAACAGAGAGCAGGAAAATAAACAGGATGTTCTCTCCCTCACCATCCACTTTGTTCACAGAGTGAGTATGTAATAGCACGATATTAAGCCCACCTACAGACCTTTGAAGAGTCTCACAGATGCAAAGATTTTGCCACAGTAAGTTCAGACACTAAATATACAGGCAACACTTTGACCTGCGATGGACTGGCGGCCTGTCCTGGGTGAACCACGCCTCTCTTAGCAAATGAATCAGTCACATGATCTCCCATAAACAGGTTGACCAATCAGCAGTCAAAGAGATAATTCTTGCTGACAAACTGAAACAAATAGACTCTGGTCTCACACAAATAACCTTAGTAATGTAAAAGTGGATAATTCCCAGAAAAACGCACGAGAAAACAGACAAGCTAAAATCTCATATGACAATCACCGGTCCTGGACATCCCACTAATGAATGACAATCGTGAAGAAGTTGTATAGAAGTCAGTAAGGCAGGCCTTGGGGAGTCATCTGTAGAAAGTATAAGTAATCAGTATGTAATAATGTTACATACGTGTTGTGCCAACCCGCAGGTGTAATAGTTTGGCCAAAGAAATAATAAAAGCCACTGATTTTAAGGATGTTTTCACACCTGGTGTCCAATATACGCAGTTCAAAATTACAACATTTGCCACATTTTCAGCTAGTGCAGTTCTCTTTTACACTAAACTGTGTCAAATGATCCAAACTAGCTGGAAAACCTGTTCCTCTTCACTAACAGAAGAACCAAGAACCAAGTGAAGAACCAAGAACCAAGACTGCTGATTATTTTGGCTAACGTTGAAGGAAGCAACAAGAAAACCTTTGTAAAACTCTGTTGGTTTTACAACTTGTTACAACTTGTCTTATGGTGAACTGCTGATCATTTTGGCCAACGAAGAAGAAGTAACAGAAAATATTCTACCAACTGCTAATGAAGTAGCAACAGATTTCCAGGGTAGAAGTGAAGGAGGAGAAGGAGTCATTTACCTCTGACTCACTGAGAAAGTGACTGAAACACTAAAATCCTCCTAGTGGGTAGAAAAAAGCAGGACTAAAGGATTGTACAGAGGCACTAATCATGGCAGCTGCATAGAGTTGCACTACTTGGTAAGATATATTTCAAGTGTTGAGCAAATCAGTAATATACTGTAGTTAGATGATCTGTCCTTGATGTCCACAGCCAATGTAAGTGCTTAGTGACAGCAATGCTAAAGGTCACGCAGAGTGGTGGAGACATAAATAAGAATAAAGAAAGTGTGGGTTTAGAATGAGCAATTTTCATACGTTTCATACGTTTTCGTACGTTGTACCATTTCCTGAAACGCTGCAGTCATGCAGCATTCAGACATGCTCTATTGCATCTTTTAATACTTGCTTGCAGATTAAACTTTGTTTTATTTATTTTTTTTGCTTCCTGTCTTTCAGGTCACACTGGTCGCTTTATTAAAACGGTATTTTGCACCAGTCTGCTGTTTGTTCTGGCTCATATCTGCTTCCAGACAGTGCTGTACACTTACGCTCCCCTCAACACTGCAATAGGATATAACTGTTCACAATGGGAGACCATAACCAGACACATCGGACTGTCCAGGTGTGTGTGGGTGTGTGTTAGACACCATAAACAACTACTGTAGAGGAAATTATTAAAGGTACTGATGTTTTGTGCTAACTTCATATGTGTGTGTGTTGCAGGCTTCCTTTGGAGAATCCCTGGAATGTGCTCCGTCTCCTGTGTCCGGATGCAGGAGTGTGTGTCGTCTCACTTGTTACTATTGTCCTCTGCAGCAGATTGGTCAGGAACAGAGAAATGGTGGCTGCAGCCAATATAACATCAGTAAGTCTCTGTATGGTGTGTGACGGCCTATTTGACAATATTAGAATGCAAATATAAAAGAAGGTAAATTATGTTAATTAGACCGCTGTTCACTTTTTCAAAAACCTTCATAAAATTCACAAGATTTGAGCCATTTACTCTGATTATTAAAACCTTTGTGAGGTTTTAATGTTTTCACTTCCGATACCGATACAGATATCTGAGGTTTAGTATCGCCCGATGCTGATCTGATGCAGAAAAACAGAGCTGAAAATTGACTTTTAACATTTATTTTCTTAAACACAAACATAAATATACCGATTGACAAATTTATTTGATAACTCTGCACCAATACAGCACACTTAAATAACTAAATAATAAAGTATGATGTCGCTCAGAGCACAAAGCATAGAATTAGACTGAACAGATATACCCTTATGGATCAGACTAGTTGTCTAGATATCTTTTTTTTTTCAATAGCTGGACCAATACAAGTATTGATATAAGATCGGTGCAACTCTAGTTTAAATTGTGGTCATATTAAAAGTGCAAATATCCAGGATTCTAAT
This sequence comes from Poeciliopsis paucimaculata, assembly GCA_903067055.1. Classification (NCBI taxonomy): domain Eukaryota; kingdom Metazoa; phylum Chordata; class Actinopteri; order Cyprinodontiformes; family Poeciliidae; genus Poeciliopsis; species Poeciliopsis paucimaculata. Next base: position 26,865 of record CAEGAD010011967.1, read on the forward strand.
TTAAAAGAACCCTTCAGAACGTTAAAGGAACACAGCTGGTGAAAGTGTGTCCAGCCGTCCAACTCACACAAACATCAGTCTGACATTTGGTTACGAAAAGGACCCAACATTTCTACAATCCTCCTCAGCTGGTCCTTAAGTTCTGCATGAGAACCGGCTGATATTTGATTCAGTCTTGAAGCAGAAACGTTGCAGTTTGACACCCCTGCTTCAGACCCAGAGGGTTCTCAGGATTTCTTTATACAGATTGGTTTCTGGACACTGCAGAGGCTGGAAGGCCCGGTTGTTCTGTTGGAGCCGGGTCTGCTGCTGTCCTGCTGAGAGTGGACTGCTAAAGCTGCAAATACGTTGATTTAGGAACCATGTGTCAAACATGAGGAGGGTTACTCACTTTACCCTTCAGCAGCCACAACCTTTAAATTAACTGCTGTATCTTCACTTTCTTATGCAACTGAACTCCTGTTAAAGTGCAACAACACCAACAACTAGCTGGATGTTTTATTGACGATAGTAAAATCAGATTTTAGTCCATATAAAACACAGCACCTTACATTAGAGCGGAGCTTGGTCATATTTTATGGCTCTGAGTCTCATCTCGTCTGTGATTGGTCGAATTTTTGTCTCACCTCAGAGGTAATTAGCTTCATGAAACCTTTCCTCCCACTAAATAGATTGAAGAGGAATCTGCAGACACAACAACAGAGAATGAGGAGGAGGAAGAGTCCTCAGTTGACGAAGAGGTGGAGGAAGAGGAAAGGTCGTCGAACGGTGACCCTGACGAGGTTTCCACAGCAACCAGAGCCAAGCAGCTGGCAGAAGGTCTCAAAGTCAAAGTGCTGAAAATCCTGCGGGACCTGGGCAGAGTCATGGTGGTCGTCCTGCTGGGTTTGGCGGGTAAGGTCTGCTCAGGCTACGTTTCTATCGCATGTCACCACTTCTCTGTGTTCTCTCTGAACAACTGACTTGACTCTGCGGAGCTTATCTGGACATGCTGTTTTCTGACAGTGAAAGCATTACAGCGAGTAATTTAAAAGGATGTCCATATATTGCCCTTTGACCTCTGGAGACGGGCACAAGCCCCCTGCACTGGATTGAACAGCTTGAGACGATAAGATCAAATGAAATCTGGTGTTACATGTTCAGTGAGTGAATGTCTCACAGTACAAAGACATTTTAATGTTTTATCACTGATACTTCATGAAGCTTACAAATAACAATAAAAATATTCCGTTTAAATTTGAAAAAATTCAAAAAAGACAAATGTCAAATTTCACATAGGTTTCTAAAACCTGGAATGTTTTATTATTTTGCATTTAGATCTAATTCATACACTGTATTGCCAAAAGTATTTGCTCATCCATCCAAATGATCAGTTCATGGCCACAGGTGTATAAAATGAAGCACCTCAGCATGCAGACTGTTTCTACAAACATTTGTGAAAGAATGTCTCGCTCTCTGGAGCTCAGTGAATTCCAGCGTGGAACGGTGACAGGACGCCACTTGTGCAACAAATCCAGTTGTGAAATTTCCTCACTCCTAAATATTCCACAGCAAAATGTCAACTGTATTATAAGAAAACCAAAGTGTTTGGGAACGCCAGCAACTCATCCAGGAGGTGTTAGGCCGGTTTTAAACTGACAGAGCGGGGTCACCGGATACTGAAGCGCATAGTGCGAAGAGGTCGCCAACTTTCTGCAGAGTCGATCACTGCAGACCTCCAAACTTCATGTGGCCTTCAGATGAGCTCAAGAACAGAGAGCTTGGAATGGGTCTCCATGGTGACCAGCTGCATCCAAGTCATACATCACCAAGTGCAATGCGTCGGATGCAGTGGTGTGCAGAACACCACCACTGGAATCTAGAACAGCAGAGGCTCGTTCTCTGAAACAATTGCGCTTCTCCATCCAGCAATCTGACGGACCAGTCTGGGTTTGGCGGTTGCCAGGACAACAGTACTTGTCTGACTGCACTGCGCCAAGTGTAAAGTTTGGTGGAGGGAGGATTATAATGTGGGATTGTTTTTCAGGAACTGGGCTTATCCCCTTCGTTCCAGTAAAAGGATCTCTGAATGCTTCATCACATCAAGACATTTTGGACAATTCCATGTTCCCAACTTTGTGGGAACAGTTTGGAGCTGGTCCCTCCTCTCCAACATGACTGTCCACAAAGCAAGGTCCTTAAAGGCATGGATGGTAGAATCTGGTGTGGATGAACGTGACTGACCTGCACAGAGTCCTGACCTCAACCTGATAGAGCCCCTTTGAGATGAATGAGAGGAGAGACTGAGAGCCATGCCTCTTCATCCAACATCAGTATGTGACCTCACTAATGGGCTTCTGGAAGAATGGTCAAAAATCCCCATAAACACTCCTAGTCTTCACAGAAGAGTTGAAGCTGTTCTTGCTCAAAATGGTGGACCAACATCATATTGAACGATTAGGATGGGAAGTCATTTAAGATCATATGTGAGTCAAGGGAGGCGAGCGAATACTTTTGGCAATGTAGTGTATATCTTAACACTTCCTTTTGTATTTGGAGGGTTGTCACAGCAATGAATTTGCTCTGTCAAACAGACATGGATATGCTATCGATATGATGGCTATAATGCTACAAAGCAGAGCAACAAATACTTTCCAAAAACACTGTGTTTAAAAGTTTCCTACTCTAAATGACTCTGTTAACTAATAATTGCTACTAATAAAAAGTGAGTGGCTGCTAATTTGCTGGTTTGAGCCCCAGGTCACTGGAAAACTCTGAGTTAGGAAGGATCTAACTAAAGCTATTTCCTATCCATTTTTAAAATACGCCAGTAGCTTCCATCCTTTTAGATCCAGGTACAGCAACCAATAAAAAGGGATTCTAGAAACAAGCTAACATGGAAACACAGACTTAGAGAGAGAGAGAGAGAGAGCTAGGCATGTTGGCAAAATGAAACCTTAGCTTCGCTGACAGCTCAGCCATGGTTATAAACAGCAGGTGTGTGTAATTGCTGGAGCTTAGATGGAGCATGAGACCAGGGCAGCAGTCCAATAATGCATAGTGACCTGCATTAGCAGCAGGTCCTATAGGCCCAGTGGCCTTTATGTCAGGCTGTTAGGAGACTGCTAATAGCCTTTTAGCAGACTTACCAGACTGTTGGCTAATTGAAAAATCCTGGTCCTCCTGAAAAAAGAAAACAGTTGATCCAACTGGAAAAGAAAATGTTCATTTGTCACAAATAATAAAATGAAGTTTATCCAAGTACATATATTAAGTCTATTAAGTGGTCATGTTAAACAAAAGTAGGTTCGACAAACTGATTTTTTTAAAGTGTGAGCTTCATTCTCTGTGTTTGTGTCATTCTCTTTCTGTAGATGTTTAACACGTCTCTTGTTCTTCCCACCCCAAGGCATCACACTGCCCTCTGCCTTCTCAGCACTTTACTTCCTCCTGTTCATCGGTGTGTGCACATGGTGGGCGTGCCATCTACCCATCAGCCACCTGGGGTTTAATGCACTGTGTGTGATGGTGGGCTTCTTCGCTGCCGGCCACCTGGTCTGCCTGTACTTGTACCAGAGTCTGCTGGGCCAGGGCCTCTTCCCTCCACACAGCCTGTGGGCCAGGTGAGCCTGCAGGGCAACATGCTGCGCACTATTGTCTCCTTTGAAATTTAGAAAGATCGTAGCAGGAAAAGTCTTACTTAAATTTATGATTCACCTGGGCTCCCAGAGGTTGGTTTTCTGGTTCTACAGACTGGTTTGGACAAAAATACTGCAGAATCCCTTAATTAGACTAAACCGTCAACTAGACAGAATGTATCACTCATCTCAGTTATTGGAAGCATTATGCTGATGAATGATTCACACTGGCACCGAGGTTATTACAGTTAACTAAAAGCCATTAAGAAAAACAAAAACTCAAGTTGGAAAAACTATTTTTGTTAACTGAAATGAATGAAGACGCTAATTAATGAGAACAAACTTAACTGGAACTGTCATGCGTTTATAAAACTAACTAAAACGTACTGAAATTAGAGATGTAATATCCTTCACTTTCATGTTTATAGGTCTGTTTTTATTTCGAACTGATGTTAAATAGATTTTTTTTTCTTACAATCTGTTTCTGTCAACTGTCGGCAAATTAGGTCAGTTCATAAACCACCTGGGTGGTGATTAGTCTGCAAAATAGTGGCTTCAAAAGGTGAAAGAAAACACAAGTCAGTTGGTTGTTCAACAATAATTGTATACATTTTTTAAGATAATATTTTCTGTTGGGTATTCGTTACATAAACCATGTAAACATAGTCACAATACAATACTTGATCCTTTTGAATTCTGCACCTAAAACTGATCCAAAAATGAAAAACTAAAAATACTACTGAAATTAATAAACACTGAACTTAAACTAAACAATGTTAAGCTTATAAGAACTATCCATCCATGTTGTCCCTGGTGGGGTCAGGAGTTGCTGGTGCCAATCTCCAGCTAACATTCCGGGCGAGAGGCGGGGGCACCCTGGACAGTCTGTTGCAGGACAACACAGAGCATGGTTGTTTCTCACAGGACAAACAACCACGCACACACACACACGCACACGCCCACACACACACACACACACAAACACACGCACACTAGAGACAATTTAGAGAGACCAATTAACCTAACAGTTATGTTTTTGGACTGTGGGAGGAAGCCGGAGTACCTGGAGAGAACCCACGCATGAACAGAAAGATCCTGGGCCGGGAATCGAACCCGGGACCTTCTTACTGCGAGGCAACAGTGCTACTAACTTTGCCACTCTGATAAGAACTAATAAAAACTAACTAAAACTAGTTGAATTAGACAAACAAGAAGTCACAATTAAATAAAACCAAATTATAATGAAAAGCCCAAAACGATTAGAACCCTGGCAGACGCTTACTGAGGTTACAGTTACAGCTTTTAATGTGTTTCATTTGATTCCTCATTAGTTCATCCTGATCTGACTGTTAGCACCTCACTCTCTCATCCAGTAATCCCAGCGTTCTTCATGCTTCATTTTTTTTTTTGTGATCACAGTGTTAATTATCTGGATCTTTCTGTCTGTGTTTCTGTCTAGATTGTTTGGTCTGAAGGACATCATCATACCCGGAAACTGCTCCACACCTGATGACCTCATCCTCAACCCCAGCCACGATTGGCCGGTTTACGTCAACCCAGGAATCCTGCTGGTCCTCTACGTTACTGTGGCCGCAGTTATCAAATCAGGACTGCAGGCTGCGTCTAACCAGGTACAAACGGCACCATTACGGATCCCACAACACTAAGTGTTCATGTTAACAATCACATGAAGGCACTGAAACAATGATGTCATGGTGCTGGACGGAAAAAAAGTTCTGTAAAGACTCCAGAGTGTCCAAAGTGTTCAAAATGTGGCTTGGGTGCCGTTGGTTAAACTTGGCTAATAAGATAAGAAAATAATACTTTATTGATCCCCAAAGGGGGGAAATTTTAACAAGTGTTTTCAAAGAAATTGCGACTCAGATCCTGTTGAGAACAGACTTTTGCTTTCTCTTGATTTACATCCTAAAAGATCTTGTGACCTGAGTGGATCTCTCTCTGTTAATAAGACAAATGTGTAGAACCTTTTTTGGCTCTATAATAATTTACATTTCCCTTTCCTACAGATAATCATGCTACTTTATTTAATTAATTGTATGCTAAGTTTGCTGTGAATAATAAAATCCCAATTTTATTATGTTTTTAAACAGCAAAATATATATTTCTATTTTTTTTTAAATACTAATTTTAATTTTACACTGTACTATTTTAAAATAGTATTTTAGAAATACTATATATATTTCTTAAATATAATATATACTAAATAAATATGATCTTTCTATATATATATGTATTTTTGACTTGATGTCACACAAAGTTTCACACAAAGTTTGGACACCACTGGTGTGGTCAGAATGGGTTAGAGTGGGTCAGAGTGGGTCAGCATTAGCGGTGACTGGTCCCTCAGCAGCCCAACCAGAGTGGGTCAGAAAAGAAGCAAATCACGAAAAACTTCCTCTATAATATTTCAAGTTAAGTCTAAAGCACAGATACAACGGCTCAGGCTTAAAACACACCTTCCTATATGGGATCATAATAATAGCATCAACTTATCTCGCCATACAATGCAAATTATCTTAATATTATAAGATCTAAATGAATATAATTATTTAAAATTCTCCAGAGTGTTATTCGGGGAAGTATTTGTTCTCCCACAACCACGTTGGTGAGAAGGTGGTGCAGATGTCAAGTGTTCAAACAGTCAGAAAAGAAATTACCTTTGACCTCATTGTTAAAGAATTTAGCCAATTAGATGCAGAATCCTGAATAAAACAATCTCACAGGAGTTGTTCGGATGTCCCCGGAGTAACAGCAGTGTTTCCTTCTTTGACGTTGCGTTTCTTCCCAGCAGGAGAAAAGAAAAGCTTCAGCGGAAGAACTGGTTGAGTTAAAGTCCTGGAATCAACCCAAAGACGACTGCGAAGACGAGACACAGGTAGCGGCTGCTGCGTCTCTGTCAGCTACACTGATACGCAAAAGTATTCACACCCGAGTTTCCGTACACACACCTCAAAGGTCCTAGTCTCTTTCTGCAAACACTGACAGACAGAGTGAAGCAGGATCAGCCAGCTGGAAAGTTGCCGTCTGGATGCTTGTGGTTCACCTGCAGACCACAGGTGGGTGTGGAGGTGGTTTGATTGTAAGGAGCAGACTTGTTTGGATGGCACCATGGAGGGGAGCGACGGGTTTCACCGCCGGCTGCAAGCAGTTTCCCAAAGCAACGAGGATCATCAGAGCCACTGAATGTGGAAACCTCATTGATTTAAGAGAAAGAAGAGAAAGAAAAGCATTTTTGTTTATTCTGCAGTTTAAAGCTGGCTGCTTCAACACTACGTTGTTCTCCAGAGCCGAGAAAAGCTGTTCTTTAAGAGTTCACAGTGGATAACCATTCATCCTGTTCTGTCCTGATTTCATAATTACAGACTGGAACAGGTGTGTCAGACGGCTCTGATCGTTCCTCATCTTGCCTCTGCGTAACATTGAGGAATTTACCGAGCCGCAGGGAGTCCTGTACCGCTGCTCCCTGGATGATATCCCCAGAGTACAAATAGTTTCACCCAGTCTGACCTTTGACCAAGAAACACTGTGATGGATTCAGAGTAGGGCTGGGAAATTATCACATTGTTCGTCATTTAACATGAATTTCCTCTAATCCCAAGAATTCTGATATATTGTTGTGATGATACATTTTTAAAATAAGGGGAAAAATATTGAGAGTATCAAAAAATATCAATACATTTGAACATATGATTAAATGGAGTTGTTCAGTGATGTAAATCACACACCTTTATGTGACTGGTGTCCAGAACAAATGCATTACAATTTTTCTCTAGGTCAGTGTTTGTGTTTGTGGAAATGTGATTATCATGTGATTCAGACACATAAAGCTGCCTAAAAAAAGAAGTAATTCATTCTTATTGTCACTTTTATTATTATCACAGTAGTACAATAAAATATTGTGATGAAACTTTAATTCCATATCGCCCATCCCTATTTCAGAGGAGAGATTAGAGATCCATGTTCTTACCTGATTTTAACTGTTTCAAATGTTCATATAATAACTTCACAGACCATCGCTTAAAAACTAACTAGTTCTTTAACTGCCCCTGCAGCTTACCCTGACAACTAGTTATTTTCATGATGTATGGAAGCTCAGATGGGACACAAGAAGTTCAGTAAAATGAGCTTCATGATGAGCGGTGCTCTGCTGGTACCAAGCCACTCCTCTAACTCTGGGTCTCCTTTTCAGCACCTGCTGCTGAGGACTGCTGGTCAGTTGGCTGAAACAAGGAGTCTAAACTTGAACTGAATTCTGTTTGCTTGGAAATGGGTTTAGCAAAAAAAAAAGAAAAAAAAAAAGAGAAAGAAATCTGCCTTCTGGTGCTGAACATGTCTGTTCCTAGCAAAGGGAGCCATTTCCATACCTGGTGTGTTTGTCTGCTGAGTTATCCACTAACTGGTTCTGAACGCTCAGTATTTGTATGGAACATTTTTTTTTTTATTCTTGAGAAAACATGTCAGGATTGAAAAGAGTTCATGTTTGGCTGTTTGTTTCAGATCACCCTGGTTTCCAGCGAAGCAGAAGATCCAGAGGAAACCACAGCTGAAGAACATCAGCCAGGTTCTTATGGCTCACATCTTTCATTCAAACCTCTTTTATTTCTAAACAAGCTGCTGTAATTCATTTTTATATAAAACTGTATTTTTTAAAAATATATTTATTAAAACTGTCGCCATGTTGTAACAGTGTGGTGTGAGACTGATCATTTGTGGAAAAAAATGAGCTCCTCTGCCTTCTTCCAGTGCCAACTGGAAACAACCAATCAGAGCTAGGAGACGGGTCTTAGTGCTGTCTTTGCTAGCTGCTACTAGCATAGGCTTTCATGAATGCTAGAGTTAGTTAGCATGGCTTCCAATGACAGCAGATAAACAGTTTTTCTGTAAGTTGTTTCTCTGCCATTAGCACATTTAGCCGCGAGAACACGAATTGGTTGACAGCACTAAGACCCGCCTCCTGGCTCTGATTGGTTGTTTCTGGTTGGGGGCGGTGCATTTCTTCAGCTCAAGGTGGAGTTAGAGGAGATGGAACTTTTCACAGATTATCTGTCTCATATCATACTGTCATGACATGGTGACAGCTTTAACAAATATGTCAAAAAAAATTAGAAAAGTTACATACTTCAGCTTTAAATCACTAAAACATTTGATGAAGTCTGGAAACTGGAACATCTCGTTGTAACTAGTCACTAAGTGGCTTCACCAGTTTCTATCTTGTCCTTATGAGCTGAGCTCTGCTCCACTAGTCCCACACAGGACAACAAGGTATCACACCCAAACCCACCCCCGCCACCCCGAGTGGCGGTATTCATACTGACAGTTTGTTACAGATCTTCAGAGCCGATAAATCCAGCCAGCTCATCTAAACTGATCCCACCAGCCTGTGTGTAATGCAACTGGCAGGATGATCCATCATTATGTTTCAGTGGGTCAGGCAGGCTGCTGACTGACAGTGACTGATGGTGACAGGAGGCATTAGACAGAACTGAATCTGTTGGCCGGGTTGACCCAGTGGATCCTGATATGATGGCTCATGTCATCAGCTACCTCTCCCTTTACAGTAGTTCTGAAGTCCAGCAGTCCTCAGCCAGATGGTCCTAACGCCCCCTGTTCTCTTGTTGCAGGTGTCGCTGCGGCCCCCGGGGGACAGACGAGCGAGAGCCCGTTCTTCCTGCTGGGACGGGTGGTCATGCAGCAGAGTTATGTCTGTGCTCTCATCGCCATGATGGTAACCATGACGTCCCTCTACCTACGCCATAGCATTGATCTTAGCTAATGATGTGGAGGACAGTGCAGGTGTTAGGGTTGTTGATTCTTTATTGTGACGGTTTGAATCTTGAAAGGGACAGTTTGGATCTCTCTGCTGTTCTGTGGAGCGGCAATGAGATATTAGTATCTTACCTGCAGTAGGAAACGCAACGCAGTAACAGACTAACATCTTTGGTCTGTTGTGCTAAGCTAACAGCTGGTCAGAGAGCAACCCAAACCAAATCAGGTGGCTTTCATATAGATTTCATCTGATTTTTACTGTAGAAATCTCTAACATTTCCTTCACATTTGATTCAACCATCTCAGTATCTCAGTACCTCTAAAAGCAGACCAGTTATTTATTTTAAAGGCTGTTGTATTCCTACAGACCAGGTTTTCTGACTGATTAGGCTGAACAAGTGTCTCCACAGAACCCTGGTCCAGCTGTCCCTTCCCTCTGGCCCATGCTGACCCAGTGTGTGGTTCTTACTCAGCCTGTTTTATGTCGTCTAGGTGTGGAGCATCACCTACCACAGCTGGTTGACCTTCGTTCTGTTGCTGTGGGCGTGTCTCATCTGGATGCTGCGTTCCAGGTACCAATGACACCCAGGACTCCGGCCTCCTCCACACGCAGCCACCTACCTGATAAACCTGAATAGATTTTTCTGCGATTCGGCCTTTCGACCTTCTATTTATTAGTAGCAGTGTTGTGTGGTGGTGCGTTTTGTCCCGCGCTGTGTTGTTATTGCATAATGAAATATGTGTTAGATGTTCTGCTGAAACAGGCGGTGGCTCAGGAGGTTGGGTTTCGTTATGCAACCAGTGGGTTGTCGCTTCGAACCCTCACTCTGTCCGTTTCTGTCATCATGTCCTTGGGCAAACCATTTCACCCTACTTGTCTGCTGACATCTCGCTTCTGCCAGACTGATTTAATGCCAGACTGATTTAATGAGCCATTCGCAGTTTCACTGTACCGGCCGTGTGTACTCAGACTTGCATGGCTTAATCTTTGAGAAAAGCATATGCTACTGGCAGGGTCAACCAGGTAGACCCCCAGGCAAGTGTGTGTCACCACTGCAGTTCGGGTTGCCCTGAACCCATTCACACATCTGTGTGTGAATGACTGAATGTAGTGGAAGCTGCTCTTGAGTCCGTAGAATTGATAATGGCACAACTGCAGGCCATTTACCATTTTTTCCTAAATTAGATCTTAAAAAATTATTTTTCTGACATCTTGAAAAAGTTTTATGTTTTCATGTTAGGTTTTCAAATCTCATATCTGCCTAAAAGGACTGTTAAGTTAATATTTTCAAAGTATCTGACCCTGCATTAAGCTTCTGTTTCAGCTGAGTTTGTCTCATTTATGCAGACGCCATGCAGCCACGCTGTGCTCTCCGTTCATCCTGCTCTACGGCCTGGCGCTGTGCTGTCTGCAGTACGTCTGGGCCATGGAGCTGGACTCCATCCTGCCCACAAAGGTGGGGACCATGAGTCTCAGACAGCTGGGCCTGGACAGAACCCAGTATCCCTGCCTCAGACTGGGAGCTATGGTAAGGTGTGAGTCGAGCCGGAGAACAGTTCTATGTTCTGGTTGGCAGATGGAGCAGAACCTGCACCTTAAACAGGCAGGATTATGTTAAATCGACTTTAAATTGTGTTATAATGTCAAAACCATATCTGGAGAGTTAGTTTGATTCCTTCATGCATGTTTGAGAAATCTTTTAATCTCCATGGCAACCTTTCAGTTGTGAAAATCAGCTGGAGGGACCTAGCGCTACCTTCTAGGTGCAGCTTCTCCTCTGAGCTGCGGTTTCCAAGCTTCCACCTCCCCATCTCAGCTCCCTCAGATGAGTCAGCAGAAATTAGCAAAAATCTGTTAGAATTGCTTATCAGCTGAGCTCAGTACACCAGCTACTTCTCAGTGCAACGCTGGTAAAAATATTAAAGGGTTAATAGAAAAGCAGAGTTTCAGAAAGAGCAGAAAAAGTTTTTAAAGAGACAGAGTCCCAATTTCAAGGTGTTAAATTACAAAGTCAAAATTCTTTCAAGTCATATTTGATATATATAGCGTTGTTATAACAACTGAAGGTAACATAGCTGCATGACTTTGCTATAAAATGAGACTGTGTGCCTTGAAAACACATAATTCTGTGTGGGGGGATTTTCTGTGCTCTTGGATTATGGTAGAACAATTCCCACATAATTCTGCCTCTTTTGATGTTTCCCATGAGGCTTGTCAACCGCAGGAAGTGAACACATGAGGATTTTATTGAATATCTAGCTGTGCCACATTATAATGCAACACTTCCTGATACAGTATAGTTCCTGGAGAGGAGCTCCTGCAAGAATAAACCAATATGGGCACAAAGATGACACTTCAAGTGGAACAAAGGTGTTTAGATGAGTTTGTGATGTAATATTGTTAAACCTCTAAAGTCATCTTGTAGTGTATTATTATTCCTTAATTTAAACTCCAGACCTACAGTGCACACACTGGACAGCAGAGAAATCGTAATGACTGCTTTTAATCGGTGAAATATTTATTCATTGAGCTTTTTATTTAATTTTGATCCATCATTTCCTTGTTTCTCTTCCCAGCTGCTGTTTACCTTGACCTTCTGGCTGCTGGTGCGTCAGTCAGTGAAGGAGAACTTCAGGAGGAAGAGCAAAATGTCTACGCCCCTACAGGAAGTCACTACAAAAGGTAACGACGGTTCTAGAAACACACGAACACCTGGTGCTGTTGCATCATGTGAACTTTAACCCTATCATCACCATAAGGGCTAGTGAGATCACTGATGTAGTGATTAAACCACACAAAGTTCTAAAGGCGCAACAAAACCTACAGAAACACTAATGTTTACCAACGCCTATTTGTGTTTCTGGGCCTCCTCACTTCAAAAACACAAAATCTTACAAAGAAATTTTGGTCTAGTTTCTATGGCAAATACCTTCATACAGTCAAAATAAGACAAAAGTAACTTACATTTTCACTTTACCACAAGCTATAGGGAGCTTTTTTTAAGTCACTTAATATTGATGAAAAAGTAATTGTTCCATTGTCATATTATTTCACATATAACACTGGAAAGGTTCCTCGTCAGAAGTGAAATAATATGCCATGGAACTTGTTATGTTTCATCAACCTTAAGGAATTATTTATTTAAAACAAGCTCGGATGTATTGCTGAAAAGTTACTTGTTTTGACTATTATTTTATTTCAAGTGTTCTAAGGTAGTTACTAGAAACTCGACCGAAAATACTTGGTGAGATTCTTGGATACAGTTCTTGGAGTATTTACCTCTGGAGCGGGGTAATCGGCCTGTGTTTAAGAGGCATAATTAGAGCTGTCATTTTTAAGGCTGAGAAATTAAATCTTTGTAAAGTGGTAAATGGTACTCAAATTAGCTCCCTCTCCCATATTAATTTTGCATTGAAACTCTTGTTAGTGGTGGTTTATGCTCTGAGCAGGAAGTGGGCCCCAAAACTAGACTTTGCTTGAGGCCCCGTTTAGCCTTCGGCCGGCCCTGCTGGGGAGCTGGATTGTTGCACATCATCTCAAACGCATGTCTGCATCATGAGTGACGATGTGTGCTCTTACAGTTTCCCACTAAACGCTCCTCCCGTTACAAATAAACTATTTCAAGGATTTACTTTTTGCTGATTGTTTACCTTCCGTCATCTCTTTTTGTCGGGACTCGTCCTTCTTTCTCAGAACTGGGCGCTGGCAGTGAATCGGTGCTGAAGGTTCTGGGAGGCATGGTGATGAGCTGCTATGCCAAGTACTGGATCTATGTTTGTGGAGGGATGTTCATCATGGTCTCCTTTGCTGGAAAACTAGTTGCCTACAAGATCATCTACATGCTGCTCTTCCTGCTCTGCCTCTGCCTCTATCAGGTGTGAATGTTTTTTTTTTGTTTGTTTGTTTTTTTTACATAACTTATCAAATATTCTGTCTTTGATGGGCTTTTTAAACTTGTGTAAATATGCAGTGGCAGATTTTCATATGGCTCTCTGCCCAGCTGTTCTCATAAATGTATAAAGTATATATTTGGTGGTGTATTTTATTCTATTTTATTTTTTTGTGGTGGTACAAGTACTGTTGTTTAATTACATGTTCAAGAAGATGAGACAAATAAGAGGCATAATTAGAGCTGTCATGATTACAAATTTGTTAGACGATAAATTGTCCCAGAACTTATTGCGATAAATGATAATATTGTTGTTTTGAGACCATTTTCATATAATAATGGCATGATAATGCAAGAACATGTTCTCAAGGATCAATAAACTTTAAATATTAACAAATATTTAAATACTGGAACTGAAAGACATTGGAAATATCCAAAATAAATAGAGAAATCAACAGAAACAACAAATAAAATGAATTATGAAGTCTCTGTATACAAAAGAATCTTTCAACCAAAATGAGACCAAAATACCAGACCGAATACTTTTATCATTCAGTTTTTTGTAAAAATGAAAGAGAAAAGAGAAAAACAATACATCCAGCACATGAAAATGATTGAGATTCTTTGAATTTATCATGCGATTAATTGATTTATTGTTTATTGTGACAGGCCTTGGCTTAATGACTGGGTCTGAGTGAAGTTCTCCAAATCTAACTAAATTGGTGTCAAATGTTTGTGCAGTAAAATTTTTGGTTTGTGTTCCTATTATTTTAAAGATATTAATAATTAAAAAAAAGTTTCATCAGAGGTCATCATCATCAATATTTTCAAAGCAAAAGCAGCACAAATTAAAATCGGTGTTGCACAAACATAAATGTGGCTGAGTTGATTGGCTCCAAATTTGTTTGATTTATTATTTTTTTTAATATATGTGAGCTGGCAGGGTAGTTGACCTCTGATGACCCCTGGATTTTTTTTTATTAATATCCTTAAAATTACCATCAAACATTTCATCATAGTGTCATTATCACTTTACTTTTCGTTCCCTTAATTGCATTGTTATTTTTTTGTTTTGTAACTCTAAACATTCTCCTTCATTTTCTATAAAGGAAAACAACTAAGTCGAAACTGACTGAGTTTATTGTTTAGTTGCATATTTATTCATCCTCTGGACTTCAGCCGTTTTTCTAATTTATTGCAGCGTTAATATAAAATCTGTACGGTCTGCATTTTGCAAGAGTCAATAAAAAGAAAGAAAACATTTTGGATGAGTTCCCCAATAGTGATGAAAAACAGAATATTCCCACTAGAGTAGTTATAAAAATACATCACAAAGGCAAGAAATAAAGAAGAGGAAGGAGAAGGCCAAACTGCGGGAGCATTAAAAACAAAAACCAACATGTATGCGAAGCGTTGTTGTGTTTTTCTAGTCTAGTCACACATGCTGTCGCTTTTATTCCTCTCTTCACTGTTTCTGCTGCCAGACTGTTGTTATTGATGACATCTTGATCAAAATGTAAGTAAAGGTCATGTGTTGTGTCTTCTATGTGGTTTGCATGCTTTGCTCATCAAACTGTGTCCATACAGCCCTTCACTCCCCAGCCCTTTTTTAAAAATTAGATTTATTAAGGAGGGTCCATCTTAAAATATGGTATGTGTTCATGAGGCAGGAGTTAAACGTCTCTGACTTCTTTCTTCTCCTTTTCAGGCATGTTAAGATTATTGTGGTACAAACAATATGTGTCTTTTGCATTCCTTGTTCATGTGTGCCATCCTGTTCAAAATAATAAAAATGGGGGTAGTAAGATCTATGTCGGGGAGAACGACAGTTTATTTGTTTGAATGAGTTGAGCGGTAGATATTTCCATATCTAACATGAAGCATTGCTATCAGGCTGGAGTCAGGCTGTGTTCTGGAAGGAAGCAGCTGCCTGGATTGTTTTGGGTTCATTCACAAATCTTTCTTTTGGAAACATAAGCAGGGGTTTATAGAACTTGTTTCTAGAAGCTCTCACTCTGATGAGACTCGTTTCCTCTGACATTGCCTCCACCTCCTAACCAAAGCCTTGCTCCCATTCTGCAGGTGTACTACTCTCTGTGGAGGCATCTGCTGAAGCTCTTCTGGTGGCTGGTGGTGGCCTACACCATGCTGGTGCTCATCTCCATTTACACATACCAGTTTGAAGACTTCCCCGAATACTGGAAAAACCTCACTGGTTTCACAGATGGACAGTATGTGTTTCAACTCCAGGGCTGTATCCTCCCAGCTACTGGTCATCGTTTGAGTTTAGAGTTAGTGTTGGGACTAACCATGTAAGGTCTGAACTGATGCGGTGGATGTTCTGCTGGTTGTAGGCTGGCGGCCGTTGGCCTGGAGACGTTCGCTCTGTCAGAGCTCTTCTCCAGCATCCTCATCCCGGGTTTCTTCCTGCTGGCCTGCATCCTGCAGCTGCACTACTTCCACAAGCCCTTCATGAAGATCACAGACCTGGAACACGTCACCCCCAAACACAGGTACACACACTGCTGCAGCCCGCCTGGCTTTTCCTGGACCTCTCTGTGTGCAGTGCTTTATGTTGTAGGCAGAGTTGGAATTAACTGGGGACATTTATCTAGCTATATTTACTTGAGTAACTTTTTGGCAAAAATTGCGCTAGTTTATTAAGGTGTACTTTTTACTTTTACCTGAGCAATATTTTCATAAAATATCACTACTCTTAATTGGATAAAGTGTCTGGATTCTCTTCCTACTGTGACAGACACACAACTGCAGTTTTTGGATTGAAAATGTTTTTTTGTTTGTTTTTTTTTGTCTGATTTTGCAATTATGTTATTTACATTAATTGCAGTGACTTGACTCAAATGTTTTTTGCGGAAAATTTGCAGTACAGTTACACATCAGTGCAAAAAAAAAGTGCTGTTGATTTTGCGTGAAATTTTGTGATTGCAGGATTGGGAAAAGATGGAGGGAAAAGTGAATGTCATTTGGCAGTAAAGTACAAATTTCTTTGATATGATCAATCAGTTAATAGGGAAGCACACAGCTGCTGCCTTGAAGGTTCAGTTTGTCTCTCTGGAGTCTCGAGGGCAAAGCCGGATTTGACACATGAACTGTAGATGGTGCAGCACAGACAAACAAAGACAAATATTTTAAAGGGTTGACCTCGCTTCAAGATCTTCCTTTTTTTGTGACTGACTCAACTTGGAGTTTTAATGGTTGAGTGCGGTTTGAACCTTTGTTTGGTCCTCCTGACCAATCAGACATCTTTTTAATAAGGTCTTCTGCCTCCAGGAGGAAGAATAAAGAAAGAAGGGAGGAAGTCGGCTCTGGTAATGTGAGGGTAAACCCTGAAGAAGAAGAAGAACTGGTGGCAGACAATGATGAAGAATCCGAAGATGATGGTGAATACTATTACTTTTTTTTGCATATTGAGATGTAAATCAGGATGTTATTATGCTATAGTATGGTTCTATGCATTTTGGTATAATCCTCACGTGTGAAAGATATTTTTATAACGGTTTTCACATCATTGATACAATTGCCGGGTAAAATCCCCGCATCTGATTTATAAATATAAACAACTTTCTTCATAAAAGACAAAGTTTAGCTTAGAAAACCTATTACCAAGTGGAGCTAAACTGTACTATTTTTCTTTACAGTTATCATATTGGTATGGATGTATAAATGACCTTGGAATCTATGATTAGAATGAATGAACCATGTTTTTCTGTCTGCTAAATAAATTATCATAAAATTTACATCCTGGCGTGATTGTTGATCGTCTCTGTCCTGTCTGTGAGGGCGCTCCCTATTTAACCTAGTTTCTCTCCCATTCCAGAGTTGGTTCCCACTAAGTGGGGCCTGGTGATGGACAGGATTCTGGTTCTGTCCAGGAAGTTCACCGACATCCTTACTAAAGTCCAGGGGTTCCTTTGGAGAATTCTGGAGCTTCACATCCTCAAAATGGTGGCCTTTTTCTCCGTGTGGGTTGCCCTTGAAGAGGTAAATATAGAGAGAGTGACAGTTATGAGAGCGTGTTGTAGTAAAGGCTGTGGCCCAGAGATATCAGTGAGGTTTGCTGTGCTCATACATAATACTTGGAGCCTATCTTCACTCTAAACTGACTCAGGATGGGTTTATTTATGGAGGAATTTGGATATATGTCGACTCAGCAACATTAGGCGACCTCTAGTGACCTTGTAAGGAAGTGCAAGTGTTGACTATACGCGTTGTCTGGGTTACCGACAAAAAGGGAGTGCTGCATGATGATAGGATTGTGAAAGTATGTATTTTAGCTCAAGAACAAGGCAGTTTGGATTTCCCCTCCCGTACCTAGAAGTGCCTCCTGTTTACCTGAAAGCTGTTGCACAACCGTGGCCAGGTCAGGTGCACTCACTGAGTGACTCTGGCAGCAAATATGTGGAGGAATGTAAACACTTGAGAATGTAGCTGTTCCAGGGTTTTAAACTGGAGTCATGTTACCAGATGCTGCACTAAGTGGCTTTGTCTCAGAGTGATAACCTTTATCTGATTACATTTGAGTTTGTACACTTGTATTTATTCAAACACTTTTGCCAAGGACTAACAGAAGAATGTCACAGTTGGATGCTCCAGCATGATGATGAACACACATCAGACCTTGTTTTGTTGAAGATAACCTGGGCTAACTTTGAACTTTTAGAAGGGGCTCATCAAAGTCAGCCCGGGTTCAAACTGGTGGGCTACTGGCTACTGGTGAGGGTGCAGCTTACTAACAGTTTTGTAGCACTGTGGGTTTCACAGTGCTCGCATGTGAAGGAATCCAAAATAAATGAAAACTTGCACATCCAGCTGCTGTTTGCAAAATTCCTTGAAGTTGTTTGTTGTATTTTTATTCCATGCAGGGAACTTGTGTATTCTGGTATATATAAATGATGTTACAGTTCTGATTCCTCTTGGACAGTGCGATGTAATCTTTGCCTGTCTTTCTCATCCCGTCTGAAGCCATCGGTGATGAACCTGGTTCTGGTGGTGTTGTGGTCTCTGGCGATGCCGTTTAGCCGCTTCAGACCCATGGCGTCGTGCCTGTCCACGGTCTGGGTGTGTGTCATCATCGTCTGCAAGATGCTGTACCAACTCAGTGTGGTCAACCCCACGGAGTACTCCCGCAACTGTAGCATGGTGAGACACACCTCAGCTCCAATGAACGTAGCAACCTGGTATTATTGGTTCTGTTCTCTGTTGAAGCTTTAGCTCTAAGTTGCTTATGTTGCTGTGTGTTTTTAACCTCTGATAGCCGCTAACAAACACAACCAACCTCCTACCAGAGGAGATGATGAACTCTACGCTTTACAAGGAGCCTATAGATCCAGCCAAGTGGTTTGGCATAAGGAAAGATGTGACTGCTTTGGGGTACAGCAAGGTAAGGCCAATTCTCATTTCCCTATAACTTATTCTGTTGTGTTGTGGATTTATTGATTCTTTAAATAATCACTATTAGAACGGATCCTTCCTCTGATCTGTGCATAAAGCATAATCTCTCTGTCTCTTCGTCAGTGTGAATGAAAACATTTCCAAAACTCCTATCTTCCAGCCTTAAATGGAAGATCAAACATTGGATGTCATTCTGACATGGTTTGTCTGTCATATGTTTGTTCCAGAATCACCTGATTGTGCTGATGCTGCTGGTGTTTGAGGCTACAGTGTATCGTCACCAGGTACACCATTATCGGCAGCTCCTGCGATCCCCTCCCGCCATACCGACCCTGTTCCCCTCTGCAAAGAGAGACACTTTGGACAACGGCCTCATACCATGCTTGAAGTACCTGCTCAACTACGCCTTCTACAAGTTTGGGTTGGAGGTGGGACGTTACTGCATCACATTTTCACTGCACTGCACTTCTGTTATGCTTCAAATGCATTTTAATTCTTTAAACTCTCCCCGTTTTTCCTTCAAAAAGATATGCTTTCTGATGACGGTGAATGTGATTGGTCAGCGGATGAACTTTTTAGTCATAATCCATGGCTGCTGGATGGTGGCCCTGCTGGTGAGGCGGCGACGAGCAGCGATAGGCAAGATCTGGCCCAAGTACTGCCTCTTCCTGTCCATCTTCATGATCTGCCAGTACCTGCTGTGTGTGGGCATTCCTCCTGCTCTCTGCATAGGTGAGTGCTCCAAGGACAGAAGAATAGATAGTTCTGCTCATTTCAGGATCAATTTTATATAGCCATTCAGGCTTATCGTAGCCTGCGGGCCTCCAGACTTTACCTGCGTCCCACCAGGCTAAGAATAGTTTATTTATGTATTCTAGATACTTTTATTCTCCAGTGATGGCAAAGATGGTTTAAATAGTCACTGAGGTGAAACTGTTTGAAGCCCAAACAATGGCAAAATAGTTTGGTCAGTATGTGAACACATACAGAGACTGAGGTCTTTATTTATTTCACTTGAACAACCACTGCCTGTCTCCACATGCTAACAAGTGCATCAAGTAAAGTTACAAGTCACAGAAAAATAAAAATCAGGACACTTTAATTAGGATAAAACAATTGAGGTGAAAAAGATTAATATTTATTTTGCCTATTTGTCTTTTTTAAGACGTTACAGTTGTTGTTTAGGTATAGTTTATAAGGTCTTCCAATAACACATGATTATCTGGTGATATTTTCAAAGTTTCTGTCATTTTCTAACACAAAAACATGGTGGGCCGCTGACTAAAATCAATTCTTGAGGATTTTGAATCAATTCAGAATTGCCAAATCTAGGAATTGTGTTTCTCCGTAGAATCTATTTATTTATTTTTTGTTCATTTTTTTACCCTCCAACTTTCTTTCCAGCAGCTGTCTGTATGCAACACAAAATCCCAGACGGTAGACCGTCAGCAGGTGCTGGGAGTTGAGTTTAGCCTGGGAATTTGATCTGAACCAGACTCTGGTTCTGGGTATCAGAACCAGCTGTAATCTCTGGAGTCTGGTAGATTTGACCTTCTCTCCTGTTCTCTGTGTGTCTCTGCAGATTACCCATGGAGGTGGAACAATCAGCTGTTGATGAGCTCAGCGCTCATTAAATGGATCTATCTGCCCGACTTCTACACCGTACCCAACTCCAAAAACCTGATGGGTCAGTTTGGTGTACAGTGACTGGTGTCTGAGCAAACCATAGTTTAATCTCATTTAAGCAGCATTTTTTTGCTTTGCTTGTGCTTTTAATGGTTAATTGTAATTGTGAATTGAGCAGTTATTCCAAATATTTCTGTACAAAAGTCCTTAAAGGTGCGGTATGTAACTTTAGCAACAACAAAAAAAAAGTTTTTTATATGTTTGTTGAAACTCTCACTATGTCGTCACAGAATGGGATGAGACAGATAATGTGAAAAGCTGCAGGTTTTAGCGCTGTCAATCACAATCTTGTGCGGCCCTCCTCCCTATTGCTCGCTGCTACTGCTACAACTTTTCCCTACCAGCACATCCTGTTGTGAATTCTAATGCTGGTTCACATAGCCACCAATGACGGCGGATAAACGGTTTTGCGGTTATTTCTCTGCTATTAGCACATTTAACAGTGAGTACATGAGGGTGAGGGACGGCACTAAGACCCTCTTTCTGACTCTGATTGGTTGTATCTGACCGGGAGTCTCATAAGATACTGTCACAATATGATGACACTTTTAACAAATATACAAAAAAATAATTCTTTATAAGAGTTACATACCGCAGAGTTAACCTTTAGATGTGTGAGTTTTTATGTGTGAAACAACTGAACTGAATCTGTTAGAAGCAGGCCAGTGTCCCAGGTTGATGATGATGAGGATGAGGAGGACGAGGGTCACGTCTTGTTTCTGTTCACAGCGGACTTCCTGCTGCTGATGTGTGCGTCCCAGCAGTGGAAGGTGTTTGAGTGTGAGAAGCAGGAGGAGTGGATGGTCCAAGCAGGAGAGAACACCGACGAGCCTGATCCAATGGAGGGCCAGCTCTTTAACCCGGCGCCCAACTTCATCAACTGCAGGTAGAGTTTACTGTATCAGTGTTCACAAATGGAAACACTTCTCTGGATCTGTTGTGACGTGACGCAGTGCGCCCCCTGCAGGAGTTATCTGGACATGCTGAAGGTTCTGGTGTTTCGGTACTTCTTCTGGTTCGTGCTGTCCATGGTGTTCATCACAGGCGCCACCCGGATCTCCGTGTTCGGACTGGGCTATCTGATCGCCTCCTTCTTTTTCCTGCTGTTTGGAACCAAGCTGCTGGTCAAACCATCCAGAGTCCGCCTGATGTTGTGGGACTGTCTCATCATCTACAACGTGGCCGTCATTATATCTAAGAATGCCTTATCTGTGAGTATAAAGCTTCTGGTTTGCTCCTTGACAAACTTTTAAGTTTGTGAAAGTTATCGCTTTATTCGCTGAATTTACTAGAATTATTTAGCTCTTCTTCCTGACCCAGGAAGAAGAGCTGGGTATTGACAATGGATGGGGATAACAATAATTTGTTATTGGTGTTAAGCAGGTACTGAATTACCTAAAGATTGTTCATGCCACTTTACCATATGCAAGAGAAAAAAGTAGGTGTGATGCAAATTAGCAACATCAGGCATACTTGGATATAGTGCTGTTATTATTATTATTATTATTATTATTATTATTATTGTCATTATTATTATTAAAATATTAATGAAACTCATTTTTGGTGTATGTAGAATTACAGTCATTCTATATCAAAAATATACAATGAAACCAATCTCCAGTGCATGCAGTCAAAGCACTGTCCTGCTCTGCAAACTGAGAGTTTGTTCATACATCATCTGTCAGAATCTGTCATAAAAAACTGAATCAAGTTTTTTTCTCGGTCTGTGTGTGTGGGTGTGCGTGTGCGTGTGTGTGTGTGTTGCAGATCCTGGCCTGTGTGTTTGTGTCTGAGATGCAGGCAAGGTTCTGTTGGGTGATTCAGCTCTTCAGCCTGGTCTGCACAGTTAAAGGATATTATGATCGTAAGTCCTTCACTTATCACCTCATGTCATTTATAGTGTAAACAGACAGAATAAATATCTGGTTACAGTATAACCAGACATTTATACTGTCTGCTTATACAGACAGTATCGGTGTCAAGCAGATACTGAATTATCTGAGTTAATCTCTAGGTTACCCAAAGTGAAAGTTCGAATTCATGTGAAAAAAATATTTAGCCTCAGGGGGAATTGAGGATTTAGAAAATAATTACTCTGAATTACAAATCCAAGTGTTATTTGAAACAGGCTCTTTCTGTTTTGCATTAACCGGACAGATTCCTGATTATTTTCTCCACATTCTCTGTGTCTTTTCGGGGGGTTTTTTCTTCTCAGCTGCTGCAGTGAGCGGCGACACATGCAGTCTGCCGGTGGAAGAAGCGGGCATTCTGTGGGACAGCTTGTGTCTGCTCTGCCTCCTGCTGCAGAGGAGAGTCTTCCTCAGTTTCTACTTCCTGCATGTGACAACAGAGCTGCAGGCGTTTGCCAAGCAGGCGTCAAGGTGAAGCAGCACGAACCGAGAACAGCTTTTCATTCAGCAGACAGGAGAGTTGAACCTTTTCATATTTTTTGAAGGGCAATATAGTTTACAGAGATCCATTTTATTTGTTGTTTTTGTTGTTTAATTTAAAATGTCTTCCAAGTTTCAGTGTTAATCGTTCATTAGGGTTTAAAGTTTATCGATCCTTCAGAATGTCTTCTCACTCGCAGGATTTCACTTCACTGTGACATCTCAGTTGTTTGTTTGTTTGTGTTGTCATTATTTTCCGTAGATATTCAAGAAATGTACCAACGGGTATTTTTCTTTTCTATCTCTCAGAGGGTTTGAGCTCTTCAGAGCCAGCATAATGAAGAACGTTAAGTTTCATCAACAGATCGAAAAGAAGTCGCTGTCGCAGCTCAAAAAATCGTGAGTTTTCTCTTTATGAAATGATAAATTGATGTTAAAATGATATGAAGCTCAGCAGGAGTTTTGGAAGTGCAAACTAAAAAGGTCTTGATGCTAAAATCGTCTTCTGTCCTTTCTTATTTTCCTCCTTTCGTTTCCTCTTTTTCCGCCCAGCATGCAGAGGATTCGCTCCAAGCAGCAAAAGTACAAGGATGGACAGAAGAGCAGTGACGTCTCCACGGAAACCCAGGAAGCCGCCTCCAGCAGCACTGACCACTCCTCTGAAGCTGGTAAATGTAGTCCACCACTTCATGACGTTCCTTCTGTAAACAGCGTCATTAGTTTCATTCTTTTGAATGGCTTTAATCTCATCATTTCCCTCCAGAATCTCAGAGAGACAAGAAGTCTAAGAAGAGAAACTGGTACCAGCCGTGGATCGACCATGCAGGAGGTACCGTCAGTGTTTTAACTGAGACTGACACGACAGCTCGCAAAAGTGTTCATCCAGAGCCTGAAACGTTGCTGCGTTTGTTTTATATGATAAAAATTAGCGCATGATTGTGAATTGGCTCAAACTCTTGTTCATGTTTATATGAATATTATATGTTCAGCAGGGGAGCAAGCTGCCAGGTAATGAGGAAAGACAAAACATAATGCAGAGAGAATGAAAAAAGGGGAAGCAAATCTGAAATGAATAAAAGTGGTAAACAAAACAAGGAAACTCTCATTTAAAGAAAACAAAAATCCCAAACACAAAGGATGAGAATGAATAAACTGACATGAGGCATAAAGTGGCAAGATGTGACCAAGTAAACAATAAAGATGTATTTAAAACGGGAACATGAGTGAAAATGAAAGTCCAAGCATCTACTGACGGCAGCAGGTAGAAACACGCCCGACAGACTTCCAGCTGTAATTAAAGCAAAATGTAGTTCTTCAGAGTGCAGAGTACTGCTGCGCTTTCTTTCCAGAGTTAAATTTATGTTAAAAAAAATATCATTTTGTATCATTTTGCTCATCCTCCACAATTCTGTCATATAAAATGCTAATAAAGCCAGTTCAAGTGTATCATTGTTGTGTGACTAAAAAACTAAACAAGAATGTTGTGTGTTGAGAAGGCTCAAGGAGTATGAATACTTTTGCAAGGTGATGTAAATAACATTTTATTAAAGTTTTTTTTTTTCTGCTGTAGTTAGTACTGTATCTCATGCCACAGCCTCCAGTACAATCTGACAGAGTGAGTTTGTTTGTGTCTGCTGCTCAGTCATCCACTCAGGGGATTACTACCTGTTTGAGTCCGACAGCGAGGATGAAGAGGACCTGAACTACGAAGAGAAGAAGCCTCAGGCTCAGACTGCGTGCCAGGTCAGAACTCATCCTCATAGTTCATGCATGTCGATAAATTAGCAGCTGTTAAATGGAAATGTGTCTCCCAGTTGGCTTACCAGGCCTGGGTGACGAGTGTGAAGGCAGCTTTGAGAGAACGCCAGAGACATCAGAGACACATGAAGGCTGTCAAAGGAAAAGAGTCAAAGAGACAAGAAAGAGGAGATTCCCAACAGGAGGCTCTTACTCTGAAGGGTAACGACTTTGTGCCAGTAAAACTCAGAATCTATCAAAAGTCTTTGGATTTGATGGAAATGGATCTTCAAACGGGTATCGGTAACAATGTGCCCGATCCATAAGTGCAGATCTATTCAGTCTAATTCTATGAATTGTGTGTCGAGTGATGTCTTTTATTTTACATTCTTTTTAGATTTCTTAGTTGCACTTTTTGAACAATTTGAAAGATTTGTGCATGTTTGCCCAAAGTAGTTAACCTGCAGTTTTTGTCAATTTCTTTATTTATTTTACGTTGACTGTTCGACTCCTAATTGAACAAATTAAACTTGTGTTGGTTTTACATGTTTGACCAAGCTTGTGGATCTATTGGTGTATTTCACTGTGCTGTGCTGGTGCAGAGGTATCAAATAAGTGTGTAATTCTGTACATTTATGTCTGTGTTTAAAAAACAAGACAAACAAACAAAAAAACATTGTTTTTCTCATTCCTTGTTATGATGAATTGCTACCTTGTCAGGTGGATTAGCTCAGCTGTACTGCCACGAGCTCATCAATCTCTTGTTGTCTGCATGCGTGTGTGTGCGTGTGTTGGCGTGTGTGTGTGTGTGTGTAGCTTGTACAGATGAAGTGTTTGAGGAGACCGATGGCAACTGTGAAGTCGAGGAACCTGAGGAGGAAGAGTCTGGTAGGTAAACATTTACAATGAATATTCATATCTGAGTCTGTAGCTGCACTCTTATTGGTCGGCTTCAGCTGTGGAACAAATTACAACCAGATGCTATTGGAGGGCGTACGCATGGACAGAAATACTGTTTAACCAAACATTAAGCAGTTACTGGGTAATTTTAAAATATGCCTAATCTCTGAGGAATAATAATAGTAGTTATATTTATAAAAACTGCCTTATGACAAATCAGAGCTGTCAACAAGCGCAAAAATGAAGTAAAAAAAATGAAAAAAATGGGATGAAATTGGTTTTTTGAAATGTCATATTTATGATTCACAACTTTAAAATTTTGCACCTTAGGGGAAAATATTGTCCTGCATTGCTGCTGAATTAAACATATATTTGCACTTTTGTATTTGAATTGAACATGTGGAACACTTCCACGTGTTCAATCATATTTTTATTCGTTGGCATTCAGTTGAGGTCTGATACTGTAACTTCTCTGCTGTTATTCTTTAGTCTTATTTTCTTTTCATTGTTTAATTCTAATCAGATTTTTTTTCATATATCCTAGAACAACACTTTGGTGGAGTTCTAATCTGTTTTTAAAAGTGCTATATAAAAAAACTTGACATTGACATTGAATTAAGTAGCACCATCTGAGCTCGGACACGACCTTGAGCTTTTTGCTGTGTGCTACAGTGCATGGAGAGATGGTGCAGAAGATCCTGGACATCCTGCGCTTCCTGTGGGCCATTATCCTGGCCATGGTGGACGGAGTGACCCAGTGGCTCAATCTGCTCACGAAGCAGTACAGAGACACGTCCACGGTCCTGTGCAACGAACGCTACTTCATCATCCACAAAATCAAGCAGGTGTGTGTGCTGAGCTGAAACCTTTCTTCCTTTACTTTGGTTTGTTTGTTGGAGCAAATGCACAGGAGCACAAGCATGAGCATTTTAAAAATAATAATTATACAGTTGTACAATGTCTGTGCTACAAACGTTGAATATGTGTCTTCCCGGTCATTGCAGCGCGACACAGCCGAGTCCAGAGAAGACCTGGTGTCCCAGAACAGTGAGAGTTCCAGCCAGAACACAAGTTTGGATCCAGAACAGGCTGCCAGAAGCAGGTCAGTGGGACGTTAACCTTACCTTCTTCTTACCCTCCATGTTGTTGTTTATATTGTCAACGTGTTTTAACATGCCACAAATTGTAACTGTGGTAAAAACTGATCAATGCAGCACCATAAAGTAGGAAAAGGTCGTACGTTCAGGCTGACATTAGAAAGTCCTGGACCTGTTTCACTGGACTTCACCTGGTGACCCAAATGTGTCTGATGTGAACTAGTTCTTATTTGAAGAGCACCAATCTCAGTATGATGCTCAAGGAGTCTTTGGGTTGAACATCTTCACTCTGTGACCAGACTAAAGTCCTTCATGCTCTAGCGAGTCTTTAGGACTCAGAGGGAGATGGTGAAGATGTCATAGGGTACATTCAGTAGATCATGATCAAAACCTCCCAGGTCTGGAATGCTGTTTTGGAGGAATGTTGTTTGAGGAAAGTGAGCCTAGACCCTGTGAGACGTGTTGAAACATGGAAGGTGTTTCTTGCCTCAGGCAGAAGCATGCTCCTGGGTCATTGCTCATCTCTGCTGCTCTTGATGCCCTTTTCAACTTTTCTCAGCGTCGCCAATGGAGAAATGACTTCTGACTAAAGTCGGCCTTTGCCTTCTTAACTTTGGACCTGAGGTCTTTCCTTGTAGAGTAGAGGTGTTTCCACTGACGTGGTGGGTTGATCCCGTGTCAGGAGGACAGATGGTTGGTCTCTCTGCAGTCTGGGCAGAAGCTGAGGCTGAAGGGCATAGGGTCGTCACCGAGGTGATGACAATCTCCATGCTTCCTGATTCAGATGACACCAGCTGTTATTCAACCTTATTCTTTTTAATTCTCCAGAGTAACGGCGTCTTTCCTTTTTATTTGTTTTGCTTTTGATACAGTTTCTGTAAAATACTCTCCACTAAACCTACTCCACTTTGAAACAGCTCTGTAATAAATACATCCATGATCCACTGGGGACTTCAGGTTCTCTTCTAGAAGTGTTATATTTATCTTCGGTGGAGTTCCTCAGGGCCATGCTGGTTGTACTCTATTTGCTCACTCAGTAAAAATTATGTATTTTTGCACCTTTTGCACACTTAAGATTATTAGGCTGATTTATCTAACTGCTTGCCAGAAAGGAAACAGAAGCTAAAAATACTAATCTTTGATATAATTCTGAAAAGACAGAATGTTTGATCATTAACAACAACAGCATGATCCTTCAAATCAGGATACGTATTGGCCGTCTAGTAATGGTCCAGTACATCAGGTTAATGAGATGATCCATTGCACTACAGTGGACATTTGTATATACTGTACTGGTGTTAGCGAACCCACCTGTACTATATTACAGAATAAATGTGTAGTTTATTCAATATAGTTGGAGGCTTCTTTAATGTTTATGTGCGAGTTCAACAGGCCATCATTGTTGGTCAACTCAGCAGGGCAACTCAAGAACTACTTCCTTTCTTATTTCAAAATAAGAGTCCTACACCTAGATTCTTAAAGCTTTCACCTTTATATCCAAGTTCTATAACACCAACTTAGTTTTTCAAAAAACATCACATAGACCCCAGTCAGTAAGTGCTTTGCTTTAGTCATGTAGCTCTCATGACAGGACTAGCAACATGTTGGTAGTGAAGGAGGGTCTGCTTGAGATGCTGCAGCTAAAAAGAAACTAACAGATAAAAAGAAAGTCAATCTTTAAACGTTTGTTCTGAAATGATTTCTAGTTCTTTGTGTTCACATGCACGCGTGTGTCTCTACACGACAGATCGGAAAACCCGAGGCGCAGCAGCAACGGGAATCTCCTCACTGGAGACGTCCTGAGCAGCAGCATGGGACTACAACCAGAACCGCTGAGACAAACCAGACACTCCAGAACAGCCAGTGAGATCCTGTCCAACAGGTGAGGCATCTGAACATGGAGATTTCTTTTACTGACTTTACAGAGTGCTGTGACTCTGCAGTAGCAACACCAGACTTGAAGCAGGGGGTGGGGGGTCAAGTGCAGGAGGAGAATGCTGATTGGTAAAGAGGCAGTATTAAGTAAAATCGACTCTTTTGAGCTTTGCGTCATGTTATGACGTTATTTCCTCATCAAAAACATACATGGAGTGTTGACTTGATTCTTTCATCCACGTTTGAGAGATCCTCTAATCTCCATGGCAACCACTCAGCAGTGCAGAACGCCAGGTTGGACCTAGCACCACCTTAATTTCCCAGCTTCAGAGCTTCTGCCTCACAGAGCACCTCTCTCCCGACTTCCACACTCAGCTCCTTCAGACTAGCCAGCAGCAATTAGCAAACACCTGCTCATCAAGAGAGCTATGTCTCAGTGAAGCGCTGGTAAAATGTTGTTAAAAGGTTAATGGAGGAGAGCTCCATTAACTTCCTGAAGGTGGAGTTTCTGAAAGAGGAGGAGTTTTTAAAAAGACAGAGGCCCAATTTTAAGGCCTTAAGTTAAAAAGCAGTCACATTTGATATATACAGGAGTTTTATAACATTGTTATTTGACTGTGCTATAAAATGGCACTCTGTGCCTGGAAAATACGTAATATTATCCCTTTAACAACACATAAGGCGTATTTCAGCTCTGATCTTTGATGTTGTGAGTTTATAAGGGATCTCTGATGAAGACGATGAGATGTTGTGACGTGTGGTCAAGGTCTTTTGCCGTTTGCCCCCTCAGGGCGTTTTTCATCGAGGAGCTGGAGCAGAGCAGAGATTTCTTCAACAACCAGAACCGCCTGCTGAGGCTGCTGGTGGCCGTGTTCAACCTGCTGTCGGCCAACTCCGAGCTGCTCTGCTACTTCATTATGGTCCTGAACAACGTGGTCAGTGCCTCGGTCATATCCCTAGTCCTGCCCATGCTGGTCTTCCTGTGGGCCATGCTGTCGGCTCCTAGACCAACCAAGAGGTTCTGGATGACAGCGATAGTCTACACAGAGGTACGCTCACTTCGGAACTGGGAAAATGCCAGTTCACCGTCAGATGGTGGATGGACTGAACTCAGCCAGATTCAAGCATTCTTACTCACAAACACACACATTTACACACAGATACACAGATCAGTAGGCAACCTGGGGTTAAGTGCTTTGCCCAGGGGCACATCAATAAAAGACAAAAGGACTCTATCCAATGAGCCGGCCCATTGGTTAGAACTATCTATTTTCATCTCAGATTGGTAGGGTGGAGTAGTAAATGATTTTCTCTATACAAGGAGGTCTGGTAATGATAAAATGCTGGAGCTCAAAGACCCGCATGCTTACCTCTAAACAGCAGAATGGAAAATTGTTAAGCTGACTGTGATCCACAACAGTGGAGAATGAGAGGTTGATAAACAGTTAGGTCCATAATTATTCACACCCCTAAGAAAATTCAAAATAATCTTTATCCAACAAAGAAGTTTCTGTTCGATATAATATGAGTCATTCATCTGCTAAATGTACATTTTTGAAATTTTCTATTTTGATTTACATTTTAACAAGAAACGCGTCAAGACTTCTTTAGACCCTGTTCAGTAATGAATAGAAAAAGTTTAATGAAAACCTTCTAACTGCTGAGCAGCTTTTTGCTGGTTTGGTATTTTAATTCTGCAGTTTACTGCGTGCAAAGCCAAACTTCCTGGCCTTTCTGGTGGATGAAGTGAAGCATGCCTCCAAGTGTTTTGCAATCAGTTTTATTTTTAAGCACCATTTGGGGCGAACACCATCAGGTGCTCAACAAGCGCCCCCTGGTGTTCAGTCGATTCTGTGTGTCGCCTTGAAGTTTCAGGGAAACAATCATTATCAGTTTTGGAACATATTGAAGCATTTTACTTTGGTAAACTTCCTGATGACCATTTTGCAGTCCAAACTGGGAGACGATCTGAACGGTTACTTAAAGGAGGGAGAGCCGGCTACCCAAGATCCTCCTGTTCTGTCTCAGTGTTTGTGGCTGTTACTTCCTGCTGTTTGGGTTCGTTTCTGTTTCTGTTCTCCTCTGTGCTGAACCTGAACTGATTGTGATCTATGCAGATGGTTTATAGAATAGAATAGAATAGAATTTATTGTTCCCTAAGGGTTGACAAGCTACTTCATCTAAGGTATTAAATATTAATACTATAATTATGACCATAAGAAACAAAGTTTCTAAAGTGTATATATGTATACCTAAGAGTGATGAGATAATTCAATATGACTGAAAGTAAATAAATAACAAGCATGCACTTGCAAATACGTTAATCTATAAATAATCCATAAATGACTGCAGAGAAAATTTGAATTACGTTATTCAAACTTGGCAGAAATTATTTTCTGTGTCTCTCTGTAGTTAATAGTGATTATTATGGTGTCTCCTTCAAGGTACATTTCCTGTGTCTTATATCACTGAATGCAGAGCTCGAAGTGTAACAGTTCTCTTAATGATGTTTGAATATTGGTTAGAATAAGATGAGCTTTGTGAAAACATATTACAGGATGCCTACATAATCCTGCAATATGACTTCAGCAGGATTTTAACCACCAGAAGAAAAATAATCCTAAAAGTTGGGACAAGACTACAGTCCCAACTTTTAGGGACTGCTCAGCAAGAAATGACCAAGCATTTTAATTAAAAAGGATCTCAAAGTTGTGCGGTTCCTGAACTTGTTGGTCAACATATCATTTTTGAGTTTGTTCCTGGCAACAAAATGAGAACTGCCTTTGAGAACCCCAAACTGTATTTAGACCATTTTAATTACTGGATGGGATTAAGTCTGATTTTTTTTTTTTTTTTTGAGGAAAAACACTTGGAATATTCTTAAAATGTATTACTTAAGGTATAGCTTTCTCATGGAAAATCTCATACAAAGAAAAACACAAAAAGTCTCCATCAGCTCTACTTATTAACCATTAATAATTTACATGTAGAAATGGATTAGATCTGTTATTGTAATAGTTTTGACATCAGTTTATCATAGTGTGCTTTTGTTTCTTGTGTGAAAATGTGATCTGGTAAACAAAGCTGGCTCTCTTGCAGTGACTGTGTGTAGTGTGTGTGTAGATTTGAGTTCATATCAGAGTAAAGAAGCAATCTCCTTGATGTAGTAATAATAATAATGATAGACGTTATTTGTAATGCCCTTTCTATCTGTAGATTTCAAATAAAGATGTGCCTGATCAGGTTGGAGTCACTGTTCCTTCCACCAACCACTGACATTTTCTCCATTGTTTGATGAGAGTCAGTGTGTGTGATGCACAACTCACATGTACTGCTGAGCTTCCACCTCACTAATGGGACCGTTGTGCTGCTCTGCCTCTTCCCAGGCCATGGTGGTGCTGAAGTACATCTTCCAGTTTGGGTTCTTTCCGTGGAACAGTGTTTATGAGATGACTCTGAACGAAGACAAGCCCTTCTTCCCACCGCGCATCTTTGGCCTGGAGAAAACTGACAGCTACATCAAATATGATCTCCTGCAGCTGCTGGCTCTCTTCTTCCACAGATCGCTCCTCATGGTCAGTAAATGCTGACGTTAATCACGTGCTTTGAACAGCTTTCCCGTCATTTTACTGGTCAAGCTGTGATTTATTTTTTTAAAGTAGATTTTCTCATTGCAAAATCTCGTGTGTTCTTCCCTCCGCGCCATGTTGTTATTGTAAATAATAATTTCTTCTTAATAACTCACTTGTTTAAATAAAGCTTAAAAGAAATGATAATACTAAAAAAATGATAAAGTGACAGTACATAAGGCAGTGTTTTTGTGTGTGTGCACAGCAATATGGTCTGTGGGATCACGAGGGCCCACTGGAGGAGCAGTGTGCATCATCAGAAGATGGGCATAACGTCAGAGCAGGAGAGGAAAACGGGAGCAGGAAGGAGGAAGCTCAAGACTCTAAAAGAAAAGACCAGGTAACACAACATCAGCCCTGAAGAACCTGACCACTGGTCACTTTATGTCTTATGAAGACGTCAACCAACATGAGATAACAGCTTCATTGATTGCATTTTTTTTTCTGATGACGTAGGACATTGAAGTGGCGGGTCCCAGCTCAGATGCCGCCACCATTCAACCGCCTGATGCAGCTGAGGCGCTGACTGATGGGCCAGGGGGCGAGCATGAAACCAGGAACAACAACGTGGATGTTCTGGACGGGAGGGAGAGAGATAGTCAACGGCTGACAGGAGACGTCCCGAAGAAGGACACTAAACGGCTGATGGGGGATATCCTGAAAAGGGACAGCAAACGGTTGACGGGGGACGACCCAAAGAGAGACAGCAGCATCCGGTTCCGCAGAAAAAACAAGAAAGCCAAAAAACAGGACAGCAAAGGTTTGTATTTTCTTGGGTCAGCTGCAGTGTTAACATTAACTACACCATTACCACATTGGTGGGCCTGGTTAAACCAGGACCACAATCTAACCTGAATCTGATCTTTCTACTCAAAATATTTAGTATGAGATGACATGGAGAGTATGAAGAAAACATGTTACTGAATTATTACCAGTAAATCTTTTTTACTGTCCATTACTGTCACCTGTAATGGGCCCCTGTTTTCCCCTCTATTCTTGCTTTTCCTTCATCATGAGGTTTCCAACTATCTCCTGTGAGCTTAGATCACCTAGAGGGTTGTGTGTATGACTTGCAAAGATTATTGAGCTCTTTCTGTTCTCCTTTGTAACAGAGTCTCTGTCAGAGACTGCAGAGTCTGTGAAGGAACCAGGGAAGAAAAAAACAAAAGACAAGAAGAATGAGGCCATGCTCAGACTAATCGCTGTGGGACACAAGATACAGCAAGTCTTCATAACAGGGTAAGAAATGCAATATAAAATCACCCTGAGAAAGTTTTATTGTGGCGGCCATAAGTTATTTAATACCGATTCAGTGACTTCATGTTTAGCTCGGTTGAATCCATTTTAACTGACAGTAAACATCAAACGTGTGTGTTTTTCTCTGCAGGTTCCAGAATGTGAAGCAGCCGGCTCAGCGTTTCTTCAGGAGTATAACCAAGGATAAATACCGAGCCTCCACAGATGTCTACGCCCTGATGTTCCTCACTGATGTCGTCGACTTTGTCATCATCATCTTTGGCTTCTGGGCCTTTGGGGTAAGAGACGACTGCTTCACCAAACCACACACACGGTCATCCACAACGCTTACCTCTACTGCTGCAGCACTCAGTGTTAGCATCAACACTGAGTGCTGCACTCAGTGCTGCAGCAAAGCTGAGACTAAGCCGTACTCACTATGTACTGGAACCAGGCTGCCTCTTTTCACACCAGAATTTTACTAATCTGAGGTTCTAGACCAGAGGTCTGCCACAGTGGCTCTTAATAACTTTGGCTAAAGGTGATGAAGAACCAACTAATGTTTTTAAATAAACATGTAACAACAAATGCAGGTTTAAGCCATTTTTCAGTTTCTTCATAGAATAATTGCATTGAAGTTCCATAACACAATGGCATTAAAAGTACAAATAGCATTTATTAGAGCTGTTGCTCCTGACATTATACTGGAAACACCAGGAGGTTTTTTTAATTATTATTTTGTACATGTTTCCATGAATATCAATATCCTATAAGAAAGTGTATCAACAAAAACGAGATGTTTTAGCTGTTTAAATTTAAACAGCCTGCTGGCCATAACCTCTAACTCAATGTTCGCACCCAAATGTGAAAATGGCTGCAAACATGCACAATTACACAACCCTTGTTGGTTGTGCCTCCTGCACAACCAACAAGAATGCAGTAAGTCTGGATGATAAGTTAACAAAACCTATCATTCAGTTAGCCAAGATAACCTGGTTGCTGGTTATCTTTTCCAGCAGCCAGGGGTTCTTAAACGTCATTTGGGTTTTCTAAATGTCAGTGGAGTTTCAATCTGTCCATTAGTTTGTTTTTGTATCAAAGGAACAGCACCAGACAGGTACTTAAATGCAACCAAACTTGATTCGCACACATTTAATCCTGCTGCTGCCATCTGAATCGTTTCAAGTGAAAGTTAAAGTTAACCTGAGTTCATCCTGTGTCCTGTTCAGAAGCACAGCGCTGCAGCAGACATAGCGTCTACCCTGTCGGAGGACCAGGTTCCCGAGGCCTTCCTGGTGATGCTGCTCATCCAGTTTAGCACCATGATCATCGACAGAGCTCTGTACCTGCGCAAGGCCGTTCTGGGGAAACTCATCTTTCAGGTTCATGCCATGCATTTTAAGCACGACTGGCTTCAGAAAGCTGCTTGTTGAGCCATCAGCCGACTGCTCTGAGAGCTCAACCCGTCACTTCCTGTCCGCTCTGCTCACCTGGTGCCGTTGTTTTCCTCCAGGTGATCCTGGTTCTGGGAATTCATCTGTGGATGTTCTTCATCCTGCCTGCTGTCACGGAAAGGTGACGTCCGATCACTTTATGCCGTTCATAACCTGCTTCATACAAATTATCTGTGCGGACATAAAAGTGGAACTTGACCCAACAAACCTCAGAGAGTCCTGACTGGATCACACGACTGGTGTCCAGGATCAGGTTCAGCTTGCAGTGACCGCATTAGCTGTCACCACAAAAACCGACGTTTGCTAAACTACTAGAACTTTGACCAGAAACCGTGAAGTCCCACGCCCCCTGAACACATCACCTGACCTTCTGAATAAAAGAGCTGAACATATCTTCTGTTTGTCCGTCTTCCTGCAGGATGTTCAATCAGAACTTTGTGGCCCAGCTCTGGTACTTTGTCAAGTGCATCTACTTCGGCCTGTCAGCCTATCAGATCCGCTGCGGTTACCCCACCCGTATCCTTGGCAACTTCCTCACCAAGAAATACAACCACCTCAACCTGTTTCTCTTCCAAGGGTATGGAAACATCGCAACCATAGCAACTGTAATCGTCTCTACTGTACATGTGACTTTATGGGTTCATATTCCTGGATTCATATTAGTGAATCCAGTGCTTGAGTTTTGCTGGACAAGGTGATGAGTAACCAGTCTGGATTGGTTTTATGTGTGTGTGTGTGTGTATGTGCGTGTGTGTGTGTGTCTAGGTTTCGCCTCGTTCCATTCTTGGTGGAGCTGCGAGCGGTGATGGACTGGGTTTGGACCGACACCACCCTGTCCCTGTCAGACTGGATGTGTGTGGAGGACATTTATGCCAACATCTTCATCATAAAATGCAGCCGGGAAACAGAAAAGGTTCGAACCAGAAGAGTTTGATGTCCAGGACTAATATGTCAGAGGGTTGGGATTTTTCAAGGAAGTCTTTCACAAAAACATCCCCACTTACACAAAAGACAAAGAAAAGATAACTCAAACTCATTGTTAGAGCTCTAAACTGGTAATATTTGATGTTTTATAGTGTTTCATATTCTGAGAGGCAAATGAAAGCAATCTCAACAGATTTAGAGCTGGATGGAATCAGACCTGCTGAGGCCGATTGTCATTAATTGTTTCACCGTTTTTAATCCTGTAAATCGTGTGACTTTAATTGATCATTTTTATATTTTCACAGAAAATACTCAAACCAACTCCATAGGTTCTGTTCTGTGTGGTCATAAATCATTTCTATTGTCTTTGTCTTATTTTTTTCCAGAAATACCCTCAACCTAAGGGCCAGAAGAAGAAGAAGATTGTGAAATACGGCATGGGCGGACTTATTATTTTCTTCTTAATCTGCATCATCTGGTTTCCTCTTCTCTTCATCTCATTGGTCAGATCGGTGGTGGGCGTGGTGAACCACCCGATCGACGTCACAGTCACTTTCAAACTAGGTGGTTACGAGGTAATCATGCACTTTCATACAAACTGAAGCAAAGTCACTGTGTTCAGTAGCATAAGTTCTGTTATGTTAAAAGAACAGACAGGAAACATTTAGCAGGTTGAAAATAAATACAGCCTTAGTTCAGCTTAGTTCAAAAAATAATTTACAAAACTATAGAAAATGAAATGATATAAAAAGGTTTATGTGTAAACAGGATGCTGTTGGTTGTCATAGTAATCATAAATGTACAGTTCTGTTGAGAAGTGTAGCTAGCTTTGTTATGGGCATAAATACATTTTTTAAAGGACCATCAACTATTTTAAGCTTTTCATCATGTTATGATGTTGTTCCTTCATCAAAATCTTTCTTGCAGTGTTGCTTTGATTATTTCATGCATGTTTGAGAAATCCTTTAATCTCCCATGACAACCATTTATTATACAAGCTGCTTCTCAATGCAGCGCTGGTAAAAAAAGTTCTTAAGGGTTAATGGAGAAGCCAGGTGGTGACTGACTTCCTCCACACAGACCCTGTGGAGGAAGTGTAAAGGTGGAGTTTTAGAAAGAGCAGAAGCTTCTTAAAGAGACAGAAGTCCAATTTCAGGGTGTTAAATAAATTTAACATTTTTTTTATTTCTTTTAAGTCATATTTTATATATACAGCATTTTTATAAAAACTGGAGGTAACATAGGTACTTGATTGGGCTAGAAAATAACACTATGTAGTGGGAAAATACATAATACTGCCCCTTTAAAGAATTATGAACAAACTTGGCTTATGGTTACCTAGAAAAAATATTGCAGTTATAACTATAAACTTAAAGAGTAGCGAAAAGTATTACATTTCAATAATTTTTTTACACAATTGGTTCCATAAAAGGATTAATAAATTCAAAACTATCATTAAAGGATGTTATTTTGTGTAGTTTATTGGTACGATGGTGAATCTGGCTGATACAGACGAAGACTGATCAGGGGTCAATGTGTTAATGAGGTTTTGACTTTATATAGTGAGGCAAAAAGTATTTTTTATTAAGAAGTTCTCTAATGAACTTATGAATACTTTTGTTATTGTGATAAATACTAAGATGTCAACTTGCCTTCCCTGTAGACTCCTTCACTCCCTGTAAAGATTATGATTGAAATAAATTAACAAACCCAAATGAAGCGACTTCCAAGCAGTGTATGTAAACTTGTGATTATGACCACATGTGGTGGCAGCTCCATAAAGCAGTGTGTTGTGTCCTGTGCTCCAGCCCCTGTTCACCATGAGCGTGCAGCAGCAGTCCATCCATCCCTTCACAGCTACTGAGTACGATCAACTCACCAAGACGTTTGGAGACAATGCCGTACGTACCGACTTCTCCCAGCCGCCATGTTCAGTGTGTGTGTTGCGGAAAAATCCACATATCGTATAAAATCCAGTTTCGTCGTCACTGCTCCGTAGACTCGGTGAGAACTGATGATGCTCCCAGGACTCTGAGCTCTGTGTCCCTGCGTTTAGGTGGCCATGCAGTTCATCACTCTGTACAGCTATGAGGATATCGTGACGGCCGTGATCGAGGGCAGCTCAGGGTCCGTGTGGAGGATCAGCCCCCCCAGCAGGCAGGAGGTCATCAAGGAGCTCCTGAACAGCCCTGTGGACCTGACCCTCCGCCTGGCCTGGACCTTCCAGAGGTCAGACCCATTCCAACTGTGCAGTGCATGTTGCTGCCTTCTGCACATTTGTAGCTCTTATTGAGAAGGATGTTCTCATGAGCTGTGTTTCCACTATCCACAGGATTGCACAAATTGAAACTATGAAAGAAATGTGTTTAAAGATGCAGCATGTGGCTTCTAAAGAGAATATGTGTTTTACATATTTGTTAAAATTGTCATCATGTCATGATAGTTTGATGTGAGACAGATAATCTGTGAAAAGATCATTGTCCTGCACCCTCCTACTACTGCTATCCAAAGAAATGCAGCGCTCCCAACCCCAAACAGCCAATCAGAGTCAGGAGGAGGGTCTTATCGCTGTCAATCATTCTCACGTTGTTTTCAATGTGCTGGTAGCAGAGAAGCAGAAAAACTGTTTATCTGCAGTCATCTGTGGCCACGCTAACTCGTGTTAGCATTCACAACAGGATCTGCTGGCAGGAAGGAGCTGCAGAGAGATTGTGATTGACAGCGCTAAGACCCGCCTCCCTGGCTCTGATTGGTTGCTTCAATCTAGCACTGGCATCAGAGAGGAGTAGACAGAGGAGCTGGATTTATTGATTTATTTATTTTTTCATCATAGATTATTTGTCTCGTAACATACTGTCACAACATTATGTTGTGCGGTTGTCTCCACCAGAGCTCTCTCACCTTCACATAGTTCAGAAAAAGTTGTGTGTCATTCAAAGTTTTGAATCCCAACAACAATTTCCCCAAAACACCACATACAAAATCACTGCCAAGTATAAGTTGCTTGTCGTTCCAATGACACCGATGTCTCCTCTGATTGGCTGATAGATGACCAGCCCCATGGCTGAATTATGAATATATCCCATGTAATTGTTTTTTTGTTGTTTTTTTTTTGACATTAGCAGAATATAGACAAATATGCAATGAAATGCAGCCACAATTTACCACCTCGCTCGCGCGTGTGTGTATTCCCCTGCAGGGACCTGGGGAAAGGTGGGACCGTTGAACACACGTTTGGTAAACATTCGATAGACCTGGAGCCGGGGAACCCGGTCAGAGAAGAGCTGGCGTATCTACTGATCGGCAACCGGACTGAGCCTGTGTGAGTTCAGCAACGTTTGAATCCCTCCAGCTGTGATAAAAGATTCAGTCTATCAGATCACTGACCCCCCGTCCCCCACAGGCTCATTCCTCACATGTTCCCTAACTACATGCGGGCCCCCAATGGAGCTGAGGCCAAACCAGTCAGTCAGCTGTACAAAGGTCAGAGTTCAATCAGTTACTTCCCTGTTAGACCTTCTCAACACCACCTGAAAGTTTTCACTTTGTGTCAAGTTAGAACCTCAAATGCTTGTTGGGATTTTGTGGTATAGTCAAAGTAGTACGTATTGTGACATGGAAGGAAAATCAAACATGAAGTAAAATCTGAAAAGTGCATCAGGCACTTAAATTAAGGTCTCGGTCAGTTAAGGGAGTTTTGATCGAAGTCTGTTTCTGACCTCGAGGCCAAAGGTAGAGAATAAACAGCTTCACCTTCCAGCAAGATGACAAGCCAAAGGTTTCAATCAAAGCAGATTGTTGTTAGAATGGTCCAGTCAAAGACCAGACCCGGATCAATCAATCAATCAATCAATCAATCAAATTTTATTTGTATAGCACATTTCAGCAGCAAGGCATTTCAAAGTGCTTTACATCATA